>JAPMOR010089779.1:60216-127313 GCA_026543865.1 Argiope aurantia
TATATTATTTACACACTTTTCGATACCTCTCCCCTCTGATTCGTGTTGATTGCCGTTCTCTTCTCTGTGCTTCTTCGGTAGAAAACTTCTTACAATCCTGTCCTTTATTGGCCAGACAGGAAAACCGGATACATGGCAAACATTCGCGTTAATTTTTGTTGGCTGGCGATAAGTTGCCTAATGTGAAAACCTTTATCATTTTCTAATTACCCTAAAAGTGAAATGTTGATACCTCAAAAGGGATAAATCTCCGATTTTCTGTCCGTGGATTCTGAGGCTTCAAAAACCTCCAATTAAACACCATGTTCACACATGATAAAATTTTTAGATTCAAAGCATTAAGAAAGGACTGTGAAATTATTTGAAGCTGTTTCAAGTTATTTTATACTGAGAAATATTATAAGAGAAACATTTTTGTCATTCAAAATAAGCGATTGCAGTTTATGCTTATATAAAACTTTAATCATTTTATTTCTATTTACGTGAAAAAGTAAGAAAACACGTAAAAGAGATTGATATTGTTAAAAAGTAAATAGTGCTTAGTTAACAATTTGAGCAATTAACAATCAAGTCTGTTTTGACACCCTTTCCCTCTGGCCCGCCATATCAGATTTTTATATTTGCTAAAAACCAAGGATCTATTTAAAGCTGAAGTAAGATAGCGTATATGTAGGTGCATTATCTTATGATCTAGAAATTCAAATTTAAATGAATACAATTTTTTAATGTTTGTTTCAAGCTTAATTAACTTAAAAAAACTTATGAACATTTCATTAAGACTATTTGTTCAATTCCTTTTAGAATGACGTTAAAAAAATTAATGAAGAATCCAAGGATGAATTTTATTTCATTTTCAGTTCACACAACATGCTGTCAATCAATCAACAATGATTAATGTGGTTTAAGTAAAGAACGAAGTCGGTCACCTGTGATTGATATTGGGCTTAACGTGTCAAGTTAGAAGAGTATATCAGCAGAATAAGAAAATAATCGGAAGAATGTATACAAAAAGTATACTAACTAAAAATATGGTAGACTATTTATATAAAAGTGAAACGATAAGCAAAGTAGAGCAAAGAGTACATGATTATTTTACCGGCTTCAAGCATCTATTGACGTTTTTACCCATTGTATCTCTCTTATGATCTTGGCTAGAAGTGCTAGTTTCTTCTAGCCTATCGAAAAAATAAATGTTGAGTGTTTATAAAGAGGTGGGTGTGCTAATATGAGATGCTTCTTTAAACCTTTATAGGTATATAATTTTTAAATACCTTAGAAAACTTCTAACCTTCATGCAATGTACTTTTATTATTAGTTTTAATTTCTTAGAAATTTTTATAGTACAATTTTCATGTACTATAATTTATACAACAGTTTAATGCAAAAATTTAAGTATAAAATTATTACACAAAAGTCTAATATCCAGCTGTTTGCAGTGGTTCTATAGCCTTCATGAACATTAGTAATTTAAGCACCCATTATAAGCTGAATATTATCTATAAACGCTTATAACATCTATAAGCAAGGATAATAAACTATAATAAGACAAAAAATCTAAATATAATAATGGTAAATAGCATTAAAATAAATTAGTCTCACCATGTGGCATAAACTAGGTTTTACTTACTAAACTAGGTTTTCCATTCTGAAATGAGTAATGCTTTAGAAGAATTAAATATCTTATTTTTTGAATGTATCTACAAGCTGCCACTAGCGCAAATAATTTATTACTCAATTTCTATGTAATATTCTATTCCGAAATGACTTTGATATTTTATTTTCTTAATTTGCTGCTCTTATTAGTGCCCAATAAAATGAGATTGCCAATGCTACTGCACAATTCTCAAGTGAACTTCATATACAGCCTCTTTTTTATGGTGATATTTGGGCATACAGTTGACAATTGATTTTCCCAAGTCGGCAAACCTTCGGGGGGCACCTCGAAATAAGGATGAGATGCTTCCGGTATGGTGGTTGGATCTCGCCACTCTGGTTGGTACATAATAATAAATAGATAGGGCATTGGCTCCTCCCATCGATGACGGGACGTACTTCCTTCGGGAAGGATTGTACCGTGGCCGGTGATGGCCCTTCGGACTCAACTATAGCTCCCGCCAATGTCGCTGATGCGGCGGTTCGGTCATTCGGTATTATTTATCCGTGTGCTTCGGGTGAGTCGGAGAGTCAGTGATATAACTTCCCAAGTTGGCAAAATTAATGAAATCTCAAAACAAAAATTAAATTGTACAATGCAAAATTTTTAATAACACTCTTTAAATCATTTCAAATATACTGCCAACTTAACCTGGTTACGAATTGATCACTCAAGGCTTGCACGCAGATATTTTTCTCAGAACTCTACCGTTAGAGTTGTCTTTATAATCTTTATAACTGTTCTGAAAGCCTTTTAACTATATGACATACCTTAATAGACTGGTCAACTGTGATTTCGCTGTGCATCAAACATTTTAATTCCGATCATTTCCATTTACCATTTTTATTGGACAAAACTTCACACCAATGCCTTTGTATTTTTAAAAGAGGCAGATATATATGTAATTTTAACCTTTATGCATTATTTTAGTTTTTAAACATTTTTAGTTTTATTCTTTATGCCCTTTGATTTATAATTTTATTTTCTGAACAAAATTACATGTTTTGAATACTATGCTTAGGTTCAGTTTATTTTAGAAAACGATCATGCGCCACACTAATACCCACATCATTTACTTTCTTTGAAAGGCCGTGGTGGCCTGGTGATATGGTCTTGGCTTCAGAAACAGAGGGTTTTAGATTTGAGACCCAATTCCACCAGATAACAGTCGTTTGAGTTTGCCGCACGCTAAATCCGTTGGGGCCAAACGTCCTCCCGCTGGTGTGAGTTTTGGAGGCGGAAGGGGGGTAGCTCAGATGTCGTCCTCGTCATCCGACCGGTGTTCAAAAGTACGAGGTTTGCCCCAAAATAGCACTAGTGTTGATTTAAAACGAACCTTAATATAACTAAACTATTTTGCTTTCTTTGAGCGTAAGTGCGCCTGCTTCACATCATCTCCGAAAAGTCAGTATGGACGTTAAAATTATGTGATGACCGTGAACTCAAAAGAATTTTATGAATAAGCAGGATAAAGATAGAATCGTATAATGACATTGAGCACGCAAGAGCGACTGGAAAGCCAGAACCGCTCCAAAAAGTAAAGCATTTGGTTTGAATAAAAAAAACTGTTACGTTATAAGCATAAATATTGCAAAACACTTAAGCACGAATAACTTTGTTGCTTATTAATTACCAATATTAAAGCATGAATCACTTTTTAAATTATGCACGTGCTTTTTATATTTCTTCCAAATTCGGATGAAAAACCAAATATACTGAAGAAGCGGAAAATTCAAAATGAAACCCTCAGAGACAAAGAAAACACAATCTGTGTCTGACCATTTCTGAGAGAAAAAGAACTAAGTCATACATTTCTACAGAATTTGAAAAGAATTTTTTTGTTGAATCAATGCTTAATACACTTTAGATACATGCATGCCATTGTTATTATATTCAGTACTTAAAGAAGAAGTAAAAACATTAATGAGAATATTTCTGCTTCAGAAAATTTGTAACCATCATTCGATTATTACATATTATCATTAAATATATTATTATATTTTAAGACAAATTATTTTCAATACGGAAAATTGAAGTTTTAATTATTCAAACTGCATGGCTTTATATTATTAAACTCGAATGCAAAAAAGTGGGCTAATATTAAAGGAAATTAGGCTTGCATATTTTATATTAATTTCTTTATACAGGGTTTTAATTCAGATACTAAAAAACATAAATACGAAAAAAAATCATTTAAGAAAAATGAAATAAGCATTCATCCTTGGATTCTTCATTACATTTTTAAAACTGCTCTAAATGGAATCGAACAAAGAGTCTTAATGCAATGGTCCATGATTCTTTTAAGTTAATTGGGTTTGAAAAATACATTGTCATTTATTCGTTTCCATTTTCGTAATATAGTTAATTAATAAAATGGAATCTGCGTTTTCAAAAGAAAATAATAGAACAAATTTTTGTGAAAAAAAAATTGTCTTTTAAACCTTTTTTTTATATTCTCAAAAAAACTATTATGAAATTGTTAGTTTTTTTTAATTATCTTTAAAAACATCTTTAAAACCATTTCTTTATAATTTTTCAAATACAGGATTATCACAAACTAATAATCGAATATGCATCCAAAATTTATTCCAAATAGCTAAAAATAATCTTCTTTATAAAAAGAAAGGGAAATACTTTTTAATAATCATAAATTATCCTACGTACTCCATTTACTATGCTATGTATACTTTGTGTGCATCGAACATGACCAGACCGTTTCAGTGTCTATGTCTATTAGATGCCAAGTTGTAGAAAACTATTGACATGTGTGATGCTTATTTATAAACAGTTTAAATGCATTTTTCAAATAAATGAATTTTTTTTCATAATTCTAGTGTAAGACTATCGTCCTTTCTCAAAACATTAAGATATAACGAGCACTAATTATAAATTTCTTTAATATAATATACAGAATGTAATGAGCTGTGGTTTTGATGTTGAATGCTATAGACGTGGATTTGTGATTGTTTCGTGTAAATATTTTTGAAAAAAAATTCCCGAATTTCATAGATAATTTTATATCACACACACAAAATTTTTATTTTTAAATATGATTCATCGACAATAATTAGTTGCATTCTTAGATATGTTGTATCCTAATTTTTGTAAATAAAAGCTAAAATTTACATAAAAATATGTTTTTCTTCAAAACTACATATGTATTTATAGTGTTTCACTTTTATTCATTTTTTCCTTAAATTAATAAAAAATAATTTAACCATATTTATCAGTAATTTAGCTCGCTCGAAAAAAAAATTGGAAATTAAGTTGTAACTTTAGCTGGCAATAAATCGCCAAATGTGATAACCTTCTGCATTATTTTCTAATAACCTTAAAAGCCAAAAAATTATGAATCAAGAGGGATAAATCGTCAATTTGTTGTCAACGCATTTTGAGACTTCAAAAACCTCAAATCAAAATGATATAAACATTAAAATAATTTTTGATACCTTGATGTTGATTTACGTATTTCAAGTTTATAACAAAGTAGTATATTTATTTCTCTGAAATATTCTTGAAAATAGTCTCTATTACATCTTGCAATATACTTTACTATCCCTTGCTAATTTAGTAATGTTTAGATTCTTATGAATTATCTGCAAATTGTAAGTATCAAGAGGTAATTGTAATTGTAAATATAGAGAGGTAAGGGTAAGTATTAAGAGGCATAACGGAAAAAAATTTCAAAATGCTATACATGCACAGACTATGAAGTTTATATCCACTAATTTTGTATGTATTGAATTTTTGAATAGTAGATCCTTAATGAGGAAGGTAAAAGCTTCTTAGATTGTTAATCAAAAATTAATCAAAATATTAATTTTGTCCTCCAATAACTTAACAGCAAACCTTTTTGACTCATTAAAAGAATAAATTAGAAGTCATTACATAAAATTTAAAAAAATGTTTCGCAGAGATACCAATTTCCTTTCTGTGCAATTTTCCTCCGATATCAAATTTTTCAAAATATTTTTACATTGCAGCAACTCTTTTCAACATTTTTTTAATTGGATTGATATTCATGCATATTGCTTCGATTTTAGACACAATTTTTTGAGTGCTCCTTATGAGTAAACTTTTTAAAATCTATGTATATAATATACAGGGTGATCAAGAAATAACGGGAGGTACTCAGAGCCCTGTAGCGTGTTATGTACTGAACGAAATATAACAAAATTTAACTATCATACACATTAAAGTATGCGGTTTCGATTCGTTAAGAAAAAAAATAGTACTAAAAATGCAAATAGGCGAAATCCTGGCCCTGGAATAGACGTTTATTATGTAATTTGCTTACACGGGTACTTTGTGACGTGGCATCAAATATAAAAGGAAGAGTTGCCGGAATTTAAGTCATTCTGCGAGAATTCGCCTGTCGATTGCGTTGTAACTACATGAACGCGCCTAATTGGTCAAGCTGTTTTTTATCAGCGAGATGAAAATGCCAGTGCTGCTCTTCGTGAATGCCGGCGATTCAAAATAGTTACGTAGAGGACCGATGACAATAACTAACTTATCAAGAATGGTTGAAAGATTTGAAATAACAGGAATTCTTGATGTTCAACCAGACTGAGGACGTAAAGGTATCAAGCGGGAGCAAGTTGAAATTGCCGTTATGGATCAGGCGATAGCTAATAAGCAGGATACCAGCAGTACATGTTCCGTATCACGACAAACAGATATCCCGTTCTCGACGGTGAAATGGATATTGCACCGTAAGATCCTGAAATTTTATCCGGATAAAATAACACCCATTAATTGATAACACTGATCTGAATGTTTGCAATTTCTGGTTGAGGGGCTACTTGAATGGTATTGTGTATCAAGGACATGTTCATCACATTCCTATTTTAGAAGATCAAATAACGCTACATCTCAGACGAATAAATTCCTATATGCTGCGAGCCACTGCCGGAAACCTCGTGTACCACATGCAATTATTGGAACATCAAGTTGGTGGTCACCTGGAGCTAAATTTGTAAGTTGCTATAGTAAACTTTTTTTCATAGGTATATTTGGTGCGTTGCTATTTACTATTTCATTGGCTGTTATGTATTCTTTTTTCACACATTATGCTCTTGCAGCACCAATATCTTTCCCGTATCGGCGTTTTTTTGGGTTTTTTTGTGATAAATCGAAACCGCATACTTTAATGTGTATGGTGGCCAAATTTTGCTACATTTCGTCCAATACATAACACGCTACAGGGGTCCGAACACTTATTATTTCTTCATCACCCTGTATATAAAACACTGCCCTACATGGAAGAGTGTGGGGGGGTAAATAGTAATTGAAGATGAGAAGCTTCCGTCATGATAGTTGGTTCTCGTCACCCCAGTAGGTACACGAAAAAGTTGGAATCAGGCTTATCCCATCGATCATGATCGTACTTCGGACCGTGGTGGCCTGGTAGTAAGGTCTTGGCTTGTGAACCATAGGATTTCAGGTTCGAGACCCCTTTTCACCGAAGAACCGCCGTATAAGGGAGGTCTGTTGCACGATAAATTCGTCAGGGCCAAACGTCCTCCCGTTGGTGTGGTGTGGAGGGGGGTGCCAACTCAGGTGTAGTCCTCGTCATCTGACCGTGGTTTAAAGTTACGAGGTCCATCTCTAAATAGCCCTAGTGTTGCTTTAAACGGGACTTTAATATAACTAAACTAAACTAAGATGATCGTACTTCCTTAAGGAAGGATTGTACCGTGGCTGGTGATGGTCCTTAGGATTCAACCACAGTTCCTTCAAGTGCTGCTATTGAGGCGGTCCGGTCATTCAGGCTTTTCCGTGTGCTTTCCGGCGAGACGGAGTAGTCAGTTTGTGATTACCCTACATGGCAGATAAACATTTTTATTAATTAATATCGAATGTTAAAATTCAAATATAAAATAATCTCAGTACGAACATTTCATACTGCTTCATTGGACGTCTTTGCAGCTTTTTAATTTTGCTATTCAACTTCAATAAACCGCGGTTCAATAAACCAAACAATAACTCGGCCTTAGGCAATAAATAAGGATATTAAAAGGCAATGGGCTGCGGTTACCAAGCACTTGACCAATTATACTCTCTATTCAACTTTTTTTCCGATATTAAAGTGGAAGTGACTCGTCGGGATCCTTTTAATAAACATTTTTTAGTGTTCAAAAGCCTCCAATTTTAAATGATTAGAAGTCGTTTCAATCAAGAACTGAATATTAATTGGGTAAGAAATCTTTCATGTCGGATTCCCCAAGGTCATTAACTAGAGCCGATAATACGCAAATTATATGAAAATTAAAGTTATTGTAACGCGCTTTAATAAATTCGCTAGAAATTAATAGATTGTGTATCGTATACATAAATAATCACAAGACAAATAAGTTATGCTGTATTTGAAACTAATTATTATGCCAAAATTGTAAACCTCTCATTTATCATGAGTTAAAATGGATTCATCATTTCGTCTGGAAAGTAACATATCTTCTTAATTATTTGTGATAATTACGATTATATCGATGAATATCGTATATTATGGGACGTCATTTTATTTGATGATCCATACGATTGAATTTGTACGGTTAGAGGAAATTTAATAGACTATTTTTGATATCCCTGGCTCTATTCATTACTTATATATTCGCATTACCTGAAATTGATATCAAATTATTCATTTCTAAATATTAATGATACATTCGAAATTAAGTATTAAGTTGATGTAGTTGTTCCTAGCATTATTCTAGACTAAACTTCATAAGTTGGTATAGTTGTTCATGCCAGTATTCTAGACTAAACTACATTTATGATTTGATTTAGTACTATAAATATCCAATCTCTATGCCTGCTAGTAATATGAAGAGGAATATACGTGATGTATCTGATAATTGGTGCTCTAGATGACAATCTATTAAATCAAAAATACTTAATTTATCCCAGATTTTAGGATAGGCTAGAAATATATATATATTTTACCTATATTTTGGAAATTTAAATTAAAAATAATCTAGGTTTTGGAGTTTTTCGAAATAACTTCAGACAATTTTATTGTATAAAAATATTTGAAACCGTTTACAACTTCCAGAAATTGCTTGCTTAGTGGTAGAAATTAGGTATTCATGCAGTGATGAAACTCTGAAAGATTTTTTAAAAAGTATTTTTTGCATGGCTTTCAAGATTCATTCGTTATTTCTATGTAAGATAAAACGTTTAGTATGATTTCATTTAATATTGAAACGCATTTTCTTTCATTATTGAAAATCAAGAAAGAAATATTTTGTCTATTAGCTATGAAATTTATAAAAAGAATAGGGAAGAGAATTTAGAGTATGGCGAAAAACAACACAACATAAAAAGATAGATTATCTGGATGTTTACATTTTCAATGGTACGATGATGTCATGGGAATTGACTCTATGAAAAATGTTATGAAATGCTATATTATTTATAATATTAAGAAATAGTAAATTATAATTTTAAAGTAGATTGAAATTACAGATACCAAATTAAAGGATAATTTGAAGCTTAAAAGTACTTTAAGAAAACAGTATATTATGCATAAAAGTTTTCTGTGAATTAGACATCTAAATCAGTTAATTAAATATAAAAGTAAATTATATTTCATACCAAATTAGTAAAAATATTAAATTAATATAAGCAAAAATAATAATAAAAAGTAAAAGAAATGATGAAACCGGTCTGAAGACTTTCTCAATGGTCACCCTCAGGCAATGATTCAAACAAGGGATTTTTTTCTGTGAGGGTTCTAACTTTCGTCCAAATTGGAATTTCAACTTCCAAATCCAAGTTAAATTACAATAACACAACATAAACTACAAAACATCACTCACCAACCAAAAATACCATTACAATAAAAAGGAAGGAGCATACCAGTAGCAGGTAAAACTCCAGACTAATCTACAAAAAAAAGCCACCACTCCAAACTACTTTTGAAGCCTCCCGCATCCATAGCTGCGCCTGTAATTGGATGTGGAAGTTCTAATTTATTGTTTTCTTTCTGTGAAACTAGTTATCCCTAAGGCCTCAATTTCAGGGGATTTTCGGGTCACGAGGGGTCAATATTTTTGGACGAAACGCAGAACACTCACAGAAAAAATCGCTTGTTTGAATCCCTGCCTGAGGGTGACGCTTGAGGAAGTCTTATGGGCTGATTCATCTTTTCTTTTCTTTTTCTTCATTCTTTTTGTTTATATTAACTTAATATTTTTACTAATTTGGTTAAGTTCATCTCTGTTTTAGAAGTAGCCGCATTAGTGCTCTCTAAATACATTTGCATCTGTTAGTTTTTTTATAGTTTGTTTCAGAAATAAATTTTTAATTTAAATTTCATAATATTTGTATTTTTGATTAATTTCTTATATTTCATACAGTGTAAAAGTTTGTGATTCATATTAAAGTCTTCAGTTTTTTTTCATTCAGTCACATGCAAGAGAAATTAAATAGAAGAAATATTGAAAAATATTGTTATGTACTGAGAAATATTGTTATGTACTTTACATTTGATTTTTTTTCTTTCTGTTCATTTGATTGCCTCTTGTATTATGAGACAAATCCTGAAATTTATTTGGTTCATCTCAAATTGCTCAGTCGAAACATCAAAGCTAGAAACTAATAAAACTAAATATCAACAGCTAATTATTGTATACTGGATTAATAATATTCAGTACAAATTTACTATTATGGAAACTGTTATGACGATTTATGCATCTCAAATCCAATATTTAGCAAATCTATAAAAAAAATTGTCATATGCTTTAAGGAAATACCAAATTATGGTAAAAAAGAGTTTAATGACACTGAACACCAAAATCAGCTAATTAAATACTAGAACCAATTATATTTAGTTGAGTGTAAGAATTAATAAAGCAAAAATGATGATGATTATTATTGAATTTATGATTTTATGATTATTGAACCATTTCTTAAATGCATTAAAATTTGTCAAATAGTTCGATATTTAAAATATCAAATGCTTTTTAATACTATTTCTATGCTCTACTCTGACCATGGTTTAAAAAATGAATAAAAAAAGGTCAATTAACTTCAAAAAATGTGTACTTATTATTTAAATTATAGCTTTTCGAAATAAGGTAAGAGGAATAATTATGATTGTCAGAGACCGAAAATCTAACAAAGAAAATATCTCATACAACGGTTAAAAATTCAATACACGAGCGGAAAAATAAAATAGAACTGTAAAGCTGTATCACAAAATCTATCATACTTTTTTTCCCCAATTACATCTTTCAATGATATTATCCCCCAAATTCAGCGATTTAATATCTAAAGAACCGAAAAAAGCAAACGATAAAAAAATCACAATGTCAACTGATTTTCTGAAGAGAAAAAAATGATACGAAAGAGTGTAAAAGAATTTTTTTTCCATATCGTCTGCTTTTTTCTTAACACGCCATTTGGAATGCAGTTGGCGTTTAATGGGGAGAATCTTTTATCTCAAAACCCATAGGTTTTTTTAAAGGAAATAGACAACAAAAATTGATGGCCCACAACAGGAAGAAAAATAGTTGTGGAATTTTTTAAAATAAAAGCTAATGTATTGAGAGAGATTACTTTCTTTTTTCAATGTATGGAATTGAATTACTGATGCAGTTATTCGGAAAAATGGCTTATCATATTTCCTGATTGTAATGATTTTGAAAATTTTGTTTCAAATAAATGTTTGATATGCATCTCTTTATATGAAACTGAAAGTATCATTATTTTCTATAATATATAGTAAATTCAATTTATTCGTTTTTTATTAATTTAATTATTTTTCTAATTATTTAACATGAAGCTAAAATCATACATTAAAAATATTTAATTTCTAAATTGCACATAAAAAGCTTTATATTTATAATACATAATGCAATTCCAAAACTAAAAATATTGAAAAAATTAAAAATATCTGACTTTTACGCGGTCTTATAAGCTTTAAAAAATTGAAGAAATATTCATATGTATAGTATCTTATAATCAATTTATTTCCAAAATTTATAACGAATTTTTGCTTGTTTATGAAATATGAAAAATGGAATGTTTAACATTTTAAATTCTGTTTTCAAATAGTTTTCTGTTGTAGTAAAAAAATAGAAAAGCATTCTCTTCGAAACATTGAATGCACAATTTACAATGATTCATAATTTAGAATGATTCAAATTTTACAATGATTCAATTTTTACAATGATTCAATTTTTACAATGATTCAATTTTTACAATGATTCATAATTTAGAATGATTCATAATTTAGAATGATTCAATTTTTACATTGATTCGTAATTTAGATTGATCACATTTTACAATGATTCATAATTTAGATTGATCACATTTTACAATGATTCAAAATTTAGATGGATCACAATTTACAATGATTTAAAATTTAGATGGATCACAATTTACAATGATTCATAATTTAGATTGATCACAATTCACAATGATTCCTAGTTCAATTGTCATCTCGAATCACTATTGTTTAATTTAACTTGTTTCAGGTTTTACATTTTACATATTTGTATGTACTCTACATTGATTACTTAGAAACCTTTTGAAATGGATCTAGAAACTTTTAGCATGATATCTATTATCAATCTATCTATTCATATAACATAGAAATTAAGATTTTCTTACCGATTTATGTTTTTTTTTAAGTTGAGGGCTAATTAGTTTCACGACTTTTTAGTGTATATAACCAAGAGTTATAAAATAAAAATTTATACAGGAAGATAATAAAATACTTTTTAATATATTAATAAGCGTGCATTTTTTAAATTGATTATATTGGATTTATTTAATATTGAGTTATGTTTTAGAATATATGTTCAGTAGCTCTGTCTTTCATAAATATATTGTTAATCATTAATTCAACAAAAAAATCCAAAGAATATGGTATATATTAATCTATTAATTTATTTCAAGGAATTTTGATTTAAATTAAAAAATTTATAATCACCATCATTTTAATATAAGTTTGGAAAATATGGTAATTCCTTTTTAATACAGCGTGTGAGGCAAGAGATTAATGGTTAATATCCATTTCAGAGATCTAAAAAAAAACTGAAAATTTCGTAAATTGAAATACATTACATTCTTTTTCTTTTCTGAAAATTTTTCCTTCTCCTAAACTAGAATACTCTAACATTTGTAATTAAAAAAGTTCTGATATAAAATAATGATACAACTTTCTAAAAATTTCAAATTTCCTTAATTCTAAATAAATTGCTTCCGAAAATGAATTATCTAATCTCTTCTCTAAAAGAATAAATTTTCTTCATACGTCTTCAATATGCTTCAAAAATTCCAATTCGGACGTTCCTTGAAGAGTCTGAAGAACCAGTTAATCCTTTGTCGGTATACCATCTGGTCTTTATCATTTCTTTTTGATGAAACATCTGCATCCCAAGAGTGCCATTCTGGAATATCGCTGGAGGTTATGTAATGAAGTAGTTAGTATAAGCGCATCTTTTTATATTAGTAAGAAACCAGATATTATCTTCAGGCAACGTTTCACTTCATAGAAAATAATAAGTTGTATTATAGGGCGACTGATGTTCTGGAATAAAATTAAGATTTATAATGATATAGTGTTTGCAACGAATAATTTGTTTCAATTAAAGTTTGCGAAAATTATTTTGAATGGTATTAAAATGGAAAGGAACGAATGTTATGAATTAAATTATTTTTTATTTTTTTAAATTGTTAGATGAACATAATACGCATTTTGTAAGAGAAATTCTTCTCTAACCCAGTTGGAGATAGTATATTAGGCAGGAACGTAATTGGTGTAAGTGCTTACTTAACGATCTCTTCTCATCAGGGTTCCTCCACAATACCCATGATTCCATAACAGTCTACAAGAAGTAACATCTCGATTATTTTAATCCAGTCTAGTGCCGGATAAAAGTTTTTGTCAACAATAAGCGGCGCAGCTTCACGAAGGAAACACTTCCGAAAAATTTCTTCATTCAGTTAAGAAATGGTCATCATAGGAATGAACGTCTTACATTTGTCAAAGCATGATCTTTCAAGTTCAAAGCAATTTTGAGTAATAATATTCACAGATAAACAAACATAATGCCTAAAATATGTTTTTAGGATTAGGGATGGTTTATCGAAATCAATATAATTTTCCCTGCGGTTACAATATTTTCTCCATGCTTCAAATAAGAGAAATTAAAATGTGAGATCGCGTGTGAGTTCCAGAAAAGGGACAAGTCACATCACTGACTCTCCGATCCGCCCGAATACTGAAATACTGAATGACCGGACCGCCGCAACAGCAATATTGGCAGAAACTGTGGTTGAATCCTAAAAGCCATCACCGGTGACGGTACAACCCTTCCCGAAGGAAATACGCCCCGTCATCGAAGGGGGGAGACAGACCCACCCCCCACCTATTTATGTATCCACCAGGGTGGCGAGATCCAACCATCATACCAGAAGCATCTCATACTCATTTCGAGGTTCCCTTCCGAGGGCTCCAGATAAGCGGTACTTGAATTTTTATAAGAAATATTTTTGAGAAGTAAGTAATTATGTAGAATGGACTGTGCATTTATATGAAATGTTATTTCAACTTTCAACAAAAAAATGCTTGCCTCTATATGCTTCTTTGTCATTACTCATCAGATAAACGCATCTAACTCCTGCCATACTTTTACATGATAGCTTACATCAGAAAATTCGGATCATTAGTCACCCTTTTAAAATTGGCGCTTATACAATAGATCAGATGAAACACAATATCGGCTTATTAATAAAATTATAAAACATGACTGAATCGATAGTTAAAATTTGAAGAGAAGTTTTATCTTTTTGTATATCATTCAAATCTGTCTGAATTGGTAAGTGCATGAGAATTTAATCTGAAAAATCGACATTCAATATAATTGTTTCTAAGTGTTACATAATCGAAAATAATTATGCATGAAAGAATAAATTATTTTTAATTTTAATATAGCAATTTAATTTCTTGTTCCTTATTAATTCAAATTGATAAGACTTAAGAATTATAAAACAATATGTATACATTTCGAAATTTAAAAAACACTGCCTTTGTTTCTTTCTTTAAAGAAAATATTTCTATATCTTTGTAAATGTAATAAACATTAAATTAAAAAAAAATGCAAAAACTCATAAATAATTTGCTCGAAAACTCATAAATTCGAAATGCAAACTATTACATATATATTCTTCATGTTTTGATAACTATTATTAAAATGCCAAAGAAAAATTTTTGTGAAGAATTAATCACTACTTATGAATAGATATTTTTTTAAAAATTTTATTCTATATTTTCTTGCAGAGAAAATATTCTTTCATCTTCAATGTTGCCATTCATGCTTAACGAAATTTGAATATATATTAAATTATTTTGACTATTTCTACTTCATTTGGTGACATTTAATGCCATTTTATTTATTTGTATTTGGCGAATATTTTTTTAAAGCTATTAAGCTATTAATAATTTAACAAAAAAAATTGCGTTCATGTGCTTTTAATAATCGTTTGGTACTTATTTTAATTAAAAATAAAATAGCAAACGATAAGAGGATTTAATGCAATAAAATATTTTATACAAAAGCATTTTTAATTATAAAAAGTATAGATAAATAAAGTATTTTCATCCCTAACAATATTTTATTTATCAACAAGAAACGAAAATTTAATTTTTAAATGATCATAAATTTTTTTATCTGTATACTCATGCATTCTATCCAGATATTTAATAAAAAAACGCATAAATGGATAGAAAGACATTTAAAAAGTCCCATAAAATATACATGTTTTTAACTCTCAAAACAGATCATTTTTAAAGGTGGGACTATTTCATGTACCTACCTTTATTTCTTTATTATGATATATGTATCCAACAAGACTGCATATATCTATTTAATAAAAGATCATAAAAACTTTTAGTATTATAGGTTTTTTTTCAGAAGGAATCATATTTCTTTTAGAATAAATAGAAACAAATAAAATGTTTAGCTATTAGAATTCATTTTTTTGAAGTTCTGTGTTGGGGAAAGATGAGCACATTTAAAAGTAGGAAGAAGTTTTGGTTGCGTTTGCATCATCTGAAGTAAGTAATTCATAAATATTTAAGTCAGAAAAATGAAACAGCGTATTTCAATAAATTGATTCTATAGAAGTTTAAGGAAGTACTGTGTTTGTTTAAGTTAAGATATCTTAAACATTTCCCCCCTAATGGAAAATGTATCTTTACTAATAGTAAGACTAGATAACTTGACATAAAACTATCCAATTTGGCACATATGTACTTTGAAGGCCGGAAATGTGCACCTAGGAGCGACTGTTAGTAGATTTTGATTAGAATTTTGATAATGAATTTTTGAGCATTCTTCTACCATCAAATTATGTTTTTGTTATTTTTTTCATTAATAGATTATAGCTAAATTTAATCTTTTTAATTTTCTTTTTCTTATTTTTCTATTAAACTGATATTCGGAACCATTCATATCAGCGTTTGGATTCTTTTTTCAAAAGATCGATTTGGTCTGTGCTTCGACTACGAGTTATCCTGACTAATAATAGAGGAAAATATTTGTTGTGACGATCTGGTGGGCCGAATTTTTTTTATTTATTGTTATCAAATTTCGCATTCAAATATTTTAGGCGAACAAAATGTGTAGAAAGGAGATTTTTTTTCGAAATTTTGATTAAATGTTATGCAAGATTTAAGTTTCCTGCGATTATTCTGCGATTTAAATATTGCACATAACTGAATTTTATATAATTTTAAAATAAAAAAAATCTTTTCAATAATATCAATTTACATATTCTATAATTTTTTTTAAATCTTTGATGACTTAAAAAAATCTTTCTTTGTCTAATTTTCAACAACATATTTTATTATTTGCAATGAAATTCAAATCGTTTTTCTAAGGAGTAAAGATTTTGCTTAATATTTTTTTGAAATATTTGTTTACATGAGGAATTGGAAAGCGGGATTATATTATTGCGAAAGATATCGAGGAATATGAATTAGATAACTAATTCAATGAAAACATTAAAGACATTGTAAAGCCATGAGATGAGACACCAATAGAAATATTCACAAGCAAAATATTCCGAACAGGTGTCAAAATAAAACTGCTTTAATTTGTATCATAATTTGAATTTAAACATAGTTTGTTGATGGAATCGCGAATTTCTTTTGCATAAACTTTTTTTGGCACATCAGCTGGTCGCCAAAAACGGCCAGTAAACGAGCTAAAATTTCCACTTTCAAATGACATAAAATAATGCTTTTTCCAATTTTAGATGTGAGGAAAGAAATGTTAATATTTTGTTTTTACTCAAAACTGTACATCTGCATAAATTTTGAATAAAAACCAATTTTGGAAAAGACAGTGTGTTTTCATATCAATAAGTATGTGAACTCGATAACTAAAATAAATGGGATTTCATATATTCAATATATATTGGAATGGTTGTATGAAATTAAAATTAAAACTGGTTTGAATTTATGTACCAAATAGTTCAAATTGTTTCTAAATGTAATATAATTGATTAGTTTACTACAGAAGAAGCCAAACTAAAAAATATGAAAATTGATGTACAAACTATCCAAAATTCTTTACAGCATTCATAATATACTGAAAACACTAACAGGCAATATATTAACAAATTTCAGATTTATTGCATTTTTTCGAAATCGCACTTCTCAATAACTAAACTCAACTTCTTTCTTAAAGAGCAAATCTATTCTTGAATCTTTCTCTCAGAAAACCCAGCCTTTTCTAATCTGTTTGAAAGGTAAGATGCGCTTGAATAAATGTGAATTATCACACATCCATTACGTTGGTTTCTCTGTTTATTTACGGATAATTATGCCTGTAACAGGGAGAAAAGATTCAAGTTTTGATAACTTTCACGCACGGTTTATACGAAATCCAGAAATAAAGTAGGTAATAACCATAAATATGTGAAAATTCCTTCTTGTTCTATCATAATAACTTCTGCAATTTGATGAACCTAGCAGAGAAACCGTTTCCTATGCAGTGTTACTTTTATATCGTCTTAGATTATTCTTATAAAAATGACATAGGATGGCTTTTTTCAAAATTAGCAGGAGTGGACTACCTTAATTTCTATCGTATATTCTCTAATAAAAATGTTATTTCTTGAAAATCATATAAAATTGTGGATTTGGAAATGAATGTCACAAGTGCTCTAATTTTTTTTTCTTGTCTAGCTAACAACATGACAGTTGTGTAATCTTTTTTATTGACTAGGAGGCGTAGCTCCTCGTCTCGGTTTCACTCGACAACCCTTACATTATGTTCGAATTATATTTGTCATCAGTTTAGTAGGGTGTTCCGATGGATTGATTTTCTTCCTGCACAAAACAAAAGTAAATAGAAATAAGATGTTTTAAAAATAAAACAAAAAAGAAACTTAATTTCAAATAAAAGATATTTTAGCATCAGTTAAGATTCAAAAGAAATCGCATCATTCTTTCAGCTTTTTCTGCTGAAATGAAAAATTAAAACTTAAAGAATTAAATAAAGATTTTCTTAAAACCATTAAAAGACACTTGCTAATATAATATTTCTTTCTGTTTAATTTCTACTAACCAAGAGCGATTTTTCAAAATAGAATAAGGATTTGAATTAAAAATTCAGTAAATTTTAATTTTTTTCCATGAAACAAATTAGGAAATATTTCAATACAAAAATTATTTTTATGTCGTTTTAATAGGCAAAAAAGTTTTTATTATATTAATTTTATAATGTATAAATAAAATATAGATATTTTAACTCTTTAAAAATATTTTAAGTATATTTTTCAACAATTTATTTCACCCAAAATTAAAAAATTTAATCTGCACGAGCAAGTTATGGGTGATAGGGAAAAAGTCCACTTTTATCAACCTGTTACCATTGTCCATGCTGACAAAAAGTCAAATTAAAAGATGAACATTACTATTTTCAGCAAAATTTTTTAAATCAATAATTGGAATATGCATTTAATTTATATTAAAAGAAATCAAATTTGCATTTTGAGTGCTTTTTATCGTCAGATTAAAATCAAATTTGACACAGAACTATATCAGAATGGATGTACATTTCATTTACATACAAATCTTTATTCTGAGAGATATTTCATAAATTAAGAAATATATTATATAGTGCACATAAAACTTCAGTCTTTTATACTCATGTTACAAACACATATTTGGCTTCAGAAGAAACATTTTTGTATTAATTGAAGCTTAAACCTTTCAATTTCAAATTACAGATCGAATTTTAGATAAGAAGATAGAAAATTTGCGAAAGTTAGTTTTGTTCCAAAAAAGTGAAAATTAGAACAAGATGGCTTTTAATACAGCACGAGTTACAAGACTATCAAAATTTGAAGATTAAATATATTTGATTAAATAAGATGTAAAGAGCAAATTTCATAAAATATTTAATTGAAAATTTTAACGAGTTTTTTTTCCAGTGAACAACTAATCACCAAAGCTGACTAATAAATTTCAGTAAAAACAGTTTTAAAAACAAACTTTTATTAACGGTCTGTTTATTTATAATGCTACAATTAAGGCGGCGATGAACTTAATTGACCATTTTTGTGAATTATTCATTTACAGTTATGAAGTTTTTTATGGATATATATTAAAATATAAATTCGTCAAATTTCTTAAAATTTTTTTAACTAAATATTATTTCTAAGAAATTAAAAGATATACAATTTTCTAACATTTCAAAATATTCCAGGCTGCTCAATTTTTAATTTTTTCTATTATTTCTCCTTATTACCCAGTATAAAGTTATTTGGATTAAGTATGTGTATGGTTTTGTAATTCAATTAAGTGCTAATTTTTTAGAAATATTCTACAATTTCGCAAGAATTTTATGTTTTTTCGAACTAATGTTGGCTTTTAATTATTTAAAAAAAAATCGAAATATAAAATGCATACTTCATTTTTTTAAATGCTTAACAGAAATTTTTATTATCAATTCTATTTAATTTCTTTCAAAATTAAGACACCTGGAACATTTTAATTTTTTTTAAAAAAATCTAAATACAATATCATTTAGAGGAAATTAATTAAAATATGCTTTGATTCTCTAGACCTTATCTTATAACACTATTTTAGTTAAATATATCTATATATATTGTGAAGAAACGGTAAAAATTAAATATCATGTTTCTGTCCATTTTTGATTATTTCGAATTCCACTATCCCTTTAAAATTTTGATTTTATCAAAATAGCCGATTTTATTATTAAAAAGGTTGTAACTGCTACTTAAAAAATGACAAATAAAGCACATTTTTTTCCAAATATGTGTAAACTCATATAATGCTGCAAAACGTTTATAATGTTGTTGTTTATTTTGTTGTTGTTATCATGGATCATATTGAAATATGCTCTTTATAAAACATAAGTCAGAACTAAATATATAAAAGAGGTGATAATAATTCTTTTTATATAATAATAAACAAATTATAAATCGAATAATTGATTACAACTCTTTCATTGATCATTTATTTATTATAATCGATTATCCTTAACTTTCACAACAGTGTGAAATCATCAAGAAGACTGACTACGAAATCACTAAGTCCCTTATTATCTACATTTAGGCAAATAATTAGAATGCAAAGTCTAAAAAAGGACATGGTGTTCCCTCACAAAAAATTATTACCCATGATGAATATTCAATTTATACAAATTGTATATTATTCCTTAAATGATGCTGAAATTCTGGATGTGAACTCCACAACAATGGGGTCTGATAATGGGCGTTAATGTCTATTTTCAGTATATTAGCATTACATCAACTTACACGCTTATAAATTACATCATCACATAGCTTGCAGACGTCACCATTGTCCATTTATAACATGCAAGGTCACTAATCAATAGAGGTTTTGCTGACATAATATACATAACAGAACGTGTATGCGCATAGCGATTTCATCCTACCACAATATATGAGGTCCCTTTTAACTTCCAGGGCACCTGACTCTGAAACTATCTTCTTGAAAGCCCCAATTAATTACTGAACGCCGAGCGATACTTAATTTACATTCCGAATCAACATACCAATGAAGAGTTAGGTAAAATCTCAGACGCGCTCAATATTGGAAGCTAAAATTTCTCCGTAGGTGCTCAATACTGGCAGGAATGAAACGTTAACGGTTCAGATGTTATCGTTGGATATAAGGAACAAAATATCGAATAAGAGTGTGAAATTTTTTTTCGGATAAGTAATAGTCGTTTTACTCGAAATGCAGCCAGACGCATAGAGTTATTAAGTTTC
This sequence comes from Argiope aurantia, assembly GCA_026543865.1. NCBI lineage: Eukaryota > Metazoa > Arthropoda > Arachnida > Araneae > Araneidae > Argiope > Argiope aurantia. Next base: position 81,152 of record JAPMOR010089779.1, read on the forward strand.
ATATTTGATTAGAAAAATAGCAATTGTTGAAGAATTATATGGTAAAATTTTGTAATTAAGTATTTATTTGAGTATTTCATATAGGTATATAAATTAGAGAATTTGTAGAAAAATATCGAATATGAACGTGATCTTTGTTTCTGGCTGATAATCTTCGTTTTATTCGAAATGCAGCCAGACGCATAGATTTTTAAGTTTCATATTTGATGAATAATTAGATGTTGAAATTTTGTAACCAACTATATATCTATTAGCGTATTTCAGGCAGATGTATAAATTAGAGAAAATAGACAAATATCGAATAAGATGGTAACCATTGTCTAGGCTAGATAATCTTAGTTTTTATTGAAATGTACCCAGAAGTATAGATTTATTAAGCTTCACATTTGATTAGACAAATAGCGATTGATGAATAATAAGATGATGTTTTGTAACCAACTATGCATTTATTTGTGCATTTTAGGGATATGCCTAAATTCGAGAATTAGTAGATTACCTACAGATAGGTTTGTGACCTGTTCAAGGCCCAGCATTTAGAAATCGGGTTTCTGTGCTAAATAAATACCACAAAATAGCATAACATAAAAATATACAATCTGTTCAAGCACATAACGTATAAACTTTAAATTAGAAAATGTATATTCAAAATTTGATATAATTCGTATTTCTTTTACTATACAAAATAAATAGTACTTACTCCATTTCCAGATTTAGATGGATTTTCATGTTTACATTACTTCTGTGTTTCCAAGAAGTCAAACAATAACCATAACCTCGCCAGTGAAACAAAAACCATAGAAACATTTTCATATATATAAAAGAGAATTTTACATAGTTTATGGTATTTGTAAGTATAATTAGCATTTACAGTTCCGTATATAATATAATTTTAAATGCTTATTTTTGTCATGCTGTTTTTGTTTTCTGGACTTTTTATCCTTTCATTATAATCTTCCCTATAAAATAATTTTTTAAAATATTGCAATTTTTCTAATTTGGAAACGTGATAGTAAATAGTTTGAAAAGAATTTTTTTATGCTTTATTAAAAGATTTTGTTTGTACTAAAGTATTTTCACAAGTTTCTCCGTAGTTTGATTGTTGCTGGAAATAATCCTGTAGACATTGATATCAATCAGTAAAGTTTTTCTAGTTCCCTATTAAGAAGCACTCCGAAAACGATAATAGTGGAAGTAAAACAATAAGAATCTATCCGTTAATTTGTATGCAAGCCTCATAAATCAAACGCTTGAATGCTGAAGAGTGGATGGATTTTTTGAGCTCGGTGATTCTTAACCACCGGGTGTAGCAACTCGAAGAATATAATCACATGGCAATTAAGTTACATAAGAAATGAAATTAACGAGATTATATAGATAGAAAATTGCATATCAATAATGAAGAAATTTTAAGCAACAAAGAGAAATTAAAAAGAAAATGAAAGGAGGTAAACTAAAAAATGTAAAAAATTTCAAACATAGAGATAAAATTTGGCACATAGCAAAAATTGAACAAATTTCCTGTAACCTTGAAAAGATTCAATCGGTGGGAATAAATATCTTTACATTCAAACTCTTTTTTTTCTGTATTATCAAAATATTAAATGAAGTGTATTTCCTTACATTATTTTGGCTGTGACATTTTGAAAGAAATGTTGATATATACGTTGAATGAAATCATCGTCTGCATTACGTTTATTAAGCCACGCTCCAAAAAATTTTAGGATCATTCATTTATATTATCTATAATTGAAATTACTTTTTAAAGAAAAATATTATAGAACGATCTTATTCAAACTTATCTAATATCTGGATAAAAAAAGTTTTCCTTTAATAAAAAAAGTTACCTAATTATAGCTATTTCAAAAATTTTCTCCACAGTATGTCAGCAAGAAAGATAATTTTATAAAACTTGAGATAATTTTTATGGACGAGAGTCGTGAACCTATAAGTAAATAATAGGTACCGGAAAATCAATTTTGCACGCGAGTTTGTAACTGGTATCCGGATGCAGAGATATTCGGGAAGTTAAAGAAGAATTCGAATTCATTTTTTTTTGCATGATAATGTTTTGAGACTGCAATTACCTTGCTTCAGTTACCAAGCTTGGTAGATAGTTATTTTTTTAAATGAAACATTCTCTTAAAGAAAAATGGCTTTTCAAAATTTTAGTTAGCTTTTTAATTAAAAATTAAACGAAATGTTAGCATTTTCTCAATAATTCTGATGCATATTAATACACAAAAACTATTTTATACCCCTTTAAAAGTTATACACACATATATAATGTATGCGTGTGTATTTTCCATGATATTCATATTTTTTAGTATAGTTTTTCTCTAATAATATTTTTCTCCCAATTTCATGTTAATACAAGAATTTGGATGCAAGCGTTTTCAAGTTTAAGTACTCATAATACTTTAAACATTAAGATTACGATTTATTGGTTCATTTTTGTTCATCCTTTTCGTATGGCTTAACCCCCTCGGTCAGATTTTCATGTTTTTTTTCTAATTTATTTTTGTCTCCATACATTCAATCTCCTGAAGCAAGTCAAACATGCTATAAATTTCCAATTCCTTCCCATTATTGAGGCGACGACAGAAAAAATTCTTTCTTTCCCCCATCATAGTTTTTATTACCCTTTACTTGAAATACCATTCGCTTCTTCTTGGTGTTTATTCTCATGACCGGAAATACATCTTATAATGTTCGTTCTTTTTCTGTGTGTCTCCTTTTTTAATAAAAATGTAACTCGATAGCTTTGAATAATCTTATAAATGTATTAGTATTTTTTTTTAAATTAAAAATTCAATGTAAGATCAAATAACGAAAATACGATTAGAAATACGAGTCTATTAAAAGATATGAATGATCAAAATGAAACCGGAAAAATTCTGATGTGGAAATGATAAAAAAAACCCAATATTTTAATCCTAAATTTAACAATGGTAAAAACGTGAACATTCAGAATATATAAAGAGAATAAAATTAATTTCAATTTAATCACGACAACAAAAATCTATATCATAAATTGTATTTAAAATAAATCTTGAAATATTTAAAAAAATAAGGAAAAAAAAACCTTTCTAATAAAATAAAATCATTAAAAAAACAATCATTTGCTTTTTTAAGATGCATTCAAAATCATTTTAATACCATAAATATTTCAACAACGCCATAATTTTATGTGTCATTTAATTAAATAACAAAAATTAAGAATTTCTTATTTTTGAAAGTTTAAATTGGCCTAACCTTAAAAAAGGGGCATAAAATTTCATGCTGCCTAGAAGTACTGCTATGAGAGTGAAACAGATGCACGTACTTTCAGCTTCATATGATAAATGCTATTGGAAAAATCGGACAACTTCTTTCGATATCCTAGACATCATTTATGTGTGATTGGAGTGTTTGAAATATTATCCCTAATAAAATCCCTAGTCTGCACAATTAAATATACTTTTCACGTACCATATTCTTTTGAATCGGACTTAACGCTTTCAATCTTTCTATTATATTGATGTTAAGAATATTTGAAATGGACACGTATATCAGATTATGTGATGTCATGAATCTTTATTTAGTTAAACCTTTAGAAAATTGCAATAAAATGTTATCAGATATCATGCATTGAAATAGATTCTTTTTAGATTCTTTATGCAAAACTTGAATGATTTTTTTTAGTTTTGAAATAGAATTGAAGCACTTGTTTGACTCAATTGTATCCTTGATCCATGTATATGTGAACGCATGACTATATTCTTGAATTATGGTATCCTTGAGCCAGTGTGAAATTAAAATTTCCTTGCAGATTCTGGGTTAGATATTGGCCTTATCATCAGAACTTAATTTAGTATTACTAGATTTGTTTGACTCAATTGTATCCTTGATCCAACTATATGCGAACGCAAGACTATATTCTTGAATTTTGGTATCCTTGCGCCAGTGTGAAATTAAAATTTCCTTGCAGATTCTGGGTCAGATAATGGCCTTATCATCAGAACTTAATTTAGTATTATTAGATGTGTTTTCAAAAATGGGATTCGTTTAATTTCAAGATTGTAAAATCATCTTAAAGAGATTTAAAAGAAACAACACATACAAACGGTGAAAACAAAGAGCAAAGACGCAGGACTTTTGCAAATAATTCGCATGATTTTATGGCTTGGTATATGAGTTCAGAAAATTGGTGATATAGATATCGCTTGGTTTCTTTTAAAAAATCGCATTTAACACATCACTGTGCACTTTTATTAGAAAACTAAAACGCAAAATTTCACTTTATTTCCCAGTTTAATTCATAATTCATTGTCTTATTCATTATGAAATTTGAAATTAATCTAATATATAAAAATGAATTTTTGTTTGTTCGTACCTTATACACTGCCTTATCGTTCAACCGATTCCGATGAAACTTTGACAACTTATTGCTTGCCCTTGAGTGCAAGAAAGTTATAGTTTAAAATTGACAAGGCAAACAATAAACGGAAAACGGCACATGACATTCGGAATTAATTGCACACATATCAAACAAATTAAATTTATTATGATTAATGAAAATCAGTGTGAATGAAATGAAATCGAAAATATTTGGCTCAAGCGTTATTTTTTTTCTTCTCATTAATGAATAGTCATCTACATCGATGTTGTCATTCAGCGTGCAGAATATTTTGTCTGCGGAAATACGTACGTATTATTTAGAGTGCTTCAGAATCTCAAAATCAAAATGTGGCAGAATCGAAAGACAATATTTATATGCTCCCTGATAATGCGCATCAGAATCAAAAGACCAATATGCGGCAAGAAGCGAGGCAACTATTGTTAACTGAAAGTCGATTGGAGAAGTTGCACTCCAATCGACTTCCACGCATTCCCATTATTCTCACTGACATGCTTTTAGATTTCAAACAACTTCAATTCCACATTCGACCTGCAATCTTGATGACCATGAACAAGGCTTAAGGTCAATAACATCAAGTGGATTGAACCTATAAAACTCATTTTTTTCACATGGCCAGTTGTATGTTGGATGCTCATGAGTCGGACAACCAATAATGGTTTTTGCTGAAGAAGGAAAAACAAAAACAAACTATTTTTTAATCTAATGTTCCTGAATAATAAAATAAAAATGAATAATTATTATTTATACTTCTCATTTATATATCATTCAATTTTAATGAATTATTCATTGTAGACAAGAAAATAAATATCATTCTTTCTATCATTTCTAACTAAACAAGTTAGATATTTCAAATTCCAAACGATATTTCCAAAATCATTTCTGTTGCCACAGGAACGTGCCGGGTACCAGCTAGTATTTTATAAAATCTTTACCAGATGGCATCACAAATATGAAACTAAAATTTAATTAAATAAATCAATTAATCGATATTAAAATCCAGAAAATAGGAAAAATGTGTTTTGTCGCTGAGAATTCACATGATTTCTAATAGCAAGAAAAATGAAAAAATAAACGATTACGTAATTCCAGCTTTTACAAATATGAAAGCAATCGATTTAACCATTTATTTACCGAATTATGTTGCCATCAGTTTTTCAACTTAATTTTTGAACTAGTAGTTTTCTTGCTGAATAATCTGAAAAATATTTTAATTAATAGAAATATCTTAATTTAAATATTAATTATATATTTTTAATTCCTACTTTTAGCTTATATTAGCTTCTTGCTATTTGGGTTACATTCTCCGTGTTCTTTAGAATACCATCAGCAAAAATTGTCATATTACGAAGATATAAGCCAGCTTTAAATGGTACTTTTAAGCACCGCCAGTAAATAAATGGTTAAAGAGACAATATGATAATAAATATATTTTTGAGCTAATCGCATTTTAAGAAAGTACCTTGACACTCTAAAATGATTATTAATAAAATATGATTTAATAAAATAATACGATATAAAAATTGTTATAAATATGATAAAATATGATATAAAATTGTTATAAATATGATAAAATATGATTTAAAATTGTTAATAAAAATATGATTTTTTATTAACAATTAATTGTTTCCAGATTGAAAAATTGGCATTTATAAAACTGAATTATTTCCTATAAAAGATATGAATACAAAAAGATAAAAAATCATGAAAGGATTGATAACTGATACAATGATATAAAACGGTTGGGAATTCAGCCGTTTGATATTAGAGTATTGCAGTGGAAATGATGACAATTAAAAAGTCTCCAAAGATTGCGACCGAAAAAAGGAAAGGTTTAATTTAAACACAATTTATTAAGAGGAAATAAAATTGAACACATGATGAACTATTTACAGATATGACGGGGAAAACTTATAAATACATAAACGGTCATTACAGGACCAGTACCAAACCGAGCCATCTTACAAACATAATGACACGTATTTATATCATGTCTTAATTCTAAAATTTGTATATTAGCTACAGTTGCCAGGTTAAATAAATGTCAGATACGATACCGATTAAATAGTTAAATGTTTAATGTCACGTGAAGTGATTTACTCATAGTAATGACGCACAATAGCAGGTTCAAAATGTATTGCATCATTTTTCAATAAAGTACGGGAGACAAAATAATTTGGAATTTATAACCTTAATGCCGAAATTTCCTAACAATAATGATGGAAAAGATTTAATGAATTCAATAATAATCAGTTTATAAAGAATGATTAATTTAATAAATGTGTTTTTCACAAATGAACATTCGATTTAAAGTAATTATCATTTTGATGCAAAAATGTATACGTATGTAATGTTATGAAAGTCTATTGGGAGGAATGTAATTACAAAATCATCGGACTCATTTTATTAAATGCTAATATGAAATGAAAGGAATGATTCCTTGTTTCAATATTTTAACATACGACTGAGAAATCAATACGTTTATTATTTAATGATAAACAGCACACTAACGACGATGTTGGGATTTTAAAATTCTAAGAGACATGGAGGATGCTATCAAGATTCAACGGAGTTCTCTTGTTAAAGGTCATATTTCATGTGTGATCACCCGCTCCTACGAGCTACCTTGTTTAAAGGAAGACTGGGGGTGGGGGATAGGATAATAATTAAAGTTTCTGTTTTTGTTTCATTTTTCTGTCTTTATTGGTTATTTCCATACGATTATAATTATTTTATCGTTCAAGAGAACTAGAAATGAATGAAAGTAGGTAGTACGTTTCGAATTTTTGTGATACTTTTTCTCTGTAACCTTAATCTTATGAGCCCTATATATTTTAAATATCGGGAGCATACGTTGAAGTATGCATTTCTCGAAAATAATTCGTAATTAAGAGTAACTTTGCAAATGGTAAAAAAAAAACTTTTTAAAATATACTTTCAAAACTATTATTTTATTTCGTTTACCAGATAGTTTAAAAATACGAGAGTTTATGCATTGGTTTTCAAATTTTAGGAAAAAATGGGCCTTATTATGATTTTTAAATTTGTAATTTTTTTGAATTCAATAAAATTTATAAAAATCAGTCATGGAATAGAATCTTAGCTACATAGAAAAAAAAAGGATCTGCTGATTTTGCTTTAAACATAAAATGGAAATATAAAAATAAAACACAGCATCTGAGTTCAATATGTGATTAATTTAAAAAGGCATTACAGAGATATTCCATTCTGAAAAAAAAAGTTTATTTTTTTTCAAGTAACAGCAAATTCCATTACTATGTGAAAGTAGTTCGAGAGTCATATGGATGAGTTAAGTAAAATTATGTCTTTATATCATACCTTAAAAATCTTTTATCGGACTAAGATCGGAAGACTTCATTGGCCAATCCATACTTAAAATTGTTTTTTAAATATACATCAGTGTGCTTTTAGCCTCATGTTGAAAGACGTTAGCGGATAACTGCTCCACTAATTTGTATATTTATATAAATATTTCAAATATATTATTTTTTCAACCTTATTGTTTATTTAATCTTAATTTGCCAGATTTACTTTTCGTGGCCGGTACAGCCTGGTTGGTAGGGCGTTGTATTCGTTTCCCTTGGGTTGCGAGTTGGAACCCTGCGACCGAAGACTCTCCGTGTGTGTAGTGGCTGGCGCACGTATAAATCTGTCATGGTCACAAAGTCCTCCATGTCGAGGCAGTGGGGATACTGGTTCAGAGGTGATCGTTCTCTGATTCAAGTCTAAATTACGATCTGTGGTTGAGTGAATGAATGCATGAATGATGTCCGCCCCGTAAAAAGTGTTGTGACGTGTGAGTAGTTAAGTCGTACTCTTGGGCCGAATTAGCGCGACTGAAAATTCAGGAGACGCTTATTCAGTTTAAAACGCTGACATATAACTGTCAGCGGGCTTGTAAAGTGTCATAAGTCACAATACGCAACAACTTTTCTAGTTTCCTATCTAATTTGTAAATGAAAAAATATTTTTGACGTCGTAATTGTCTTTCCTTTGATTTTTTTCTCCATATATTTTATGTATCGAATAATCGTTTATGGATAATATGAAGTTATGCTGAGTTTTACTGTACGGTAATTTTAAAACATTTCTGAAAATTTTTTTGCTTGTTATATCAGTAAAGGTTTTCCATGGGTTTCCTCCCCTCCCCCTAGTGTTTAAGATTTTTTATTGCCATGACTGAATTGTAGGAATTAGGATAATTTAAATCAATGCTATACAAATTTTTAGATTTTATTTAATTATTAGTGCATTGTAATTAAATTCTACAAATTGAGACGTCTTAAGGGCATCAACAATTTTTTACCAAACTGGTTGCTTAGTAACCTCCCGGAAATTTTAACAAGAATGTTTTGTCATATTTTTAATTATCTTTGCATTTTTTGGAAAGCTGCCAAAATGGTAGCCATGTTTAAATTAATTTCAGGATAAAATAATGTTCTTCAATTTTCTATAAGGAATCAAGTTTCTCTGAATGAGATTCTATTTCACTGATGTTTAATGTGAAAAATTGAGACAAAGAAAGACTTGAATTGGAATATATACGCGTTTTGATGTCAAATTTCACATTCAGTAGAAGTTTATGATGGGATAGAAACAAAGAAAAATTATATAGAAATAGATTTTCGAATTTTTCAAATATCATAAAGACATGAGTAAATATGTATTTTTTCATCTAATAATCGAAAAAGTAATAATATACTCTTTAAATTATAAATTTTTAAAATAATATCTTCTGTTCTTAGTTATTTTTAGATTATAAGAAAAAAATTCTCTTGATAAATTATATTATAACACTGTTTATATACAATTTTTGAAATGGAAATAGGCAATTATAAAATATTTTATTTATTAGGAATTTGTATATGTATACTAAAAGTGCAATTTAAAACCGATGAAGAAAAAAGATAACCTTTTAGATATTTTAATGCATGGTTACAAGTTATATTGGACTTTTAGTATGAAAACCAACAATTAAAATTTAAAAAAAACATTAAAAACGTATATTTTTGTTTATTATAAAAATCTAATAATTATTTGCTTCATCAATTTCAATATACCATCTCCAATGGCCAAACCGGAGAACAAAATAGGGGAGAGGACTGAAGTTGAACATTCTGATGTAAGACTTATTCGGCATGAAACTGTCGAGTAGAATTAAAATCTTATTCTATATTTATATATTTTCAAGAATAACATTTTTTGCATTAAAATAATTTATTTTATTTTTATTTTATAAAATCTAGGTTTTTATTAAGTTTCTTCTCTCCTTTAATTTGAAAGGATTTGCTTTGTACAGATTGTTTACAAAGAAAATGATTGTAAAACTAATTAATTTTCTCTTTATCACTGGTTTAATCGCAAACGATATATATATTTTTAAATTCTGATATGACTTTTTTATTTTCTTCAAGATGGAATTTTGGAAACGATTTTTCACTTATCTGTTAATGGTTTCAATTTTGCATAATGTTCTCAATGTGGTCGATGAAGGTACATTATTTTAATATATTCAAAATTTGAGTGTCAATGGAATGAATGATTTAATTAAATTTGATTTCATACTCCTGGTTCTACATAATAAGAAATACGATTAAAAATAATTCTAAGAATCCATGATAATTATATTAATGAATTACGGTTTTAAAGCTGATAAATAGATTTTTTTTTAAATAAAAAAAATGTTCAGGCACTAATAAAAGCGTGTTTTGAAAAATTGTTTTTCTTAAATTTTCTTATCGAATCATTTCATATTTGCACAAAGAGAATTCTGTAATTATGTTTACAAGTATTTTCTAATGAATTTTCAAAGTGTACTCTCTACATTATCTATATTCATATCTTCTGAACTTAATTACCAGATAATAGATGAACTCAATTAAGCTATGATAATTGCGCGTGACACCACCAGATTGTAAATTTTAAAAAAAATTACGATTGAATTATACATATCATAATATTGAATTATAAATTTTAAAAAACTAAACTTTAGAATATTATTAAATGAAATTTCACCTTCTCAGTAAACAAATAAAATAATGATTTATGAAACTGCTTTTGTTAAATTTGTCCTAGTAGTTATAGAAACTATATCACGAAAGAATGTTCTTTAACCTTCTAAATTAACCTGCTTTTAATCTAACTATTTTAAAGTCTGGTTTACTTCATTGTGTCATCCAATATTTTAAGACTCATTTATTGACAATGTATTTATTGATAACAAGTTTTTATTCATTTTTTCGTTTAAATTGCTTTGCTTTACTCGTTCTTATTCTAAAGAAAATAAATTTTTAATTTTATATTAGAAGCAAAACATTCAAAAACAAACGCTGTTTATGAAATAAATTTTAATCATTTTTCAGAAACAATTTTGTTTATTTTGCTTTCCTATGAATGTTAGTATGATTTTTGACATTTCGAATATAAAACCACGCTGTTTCTAGTGCAAAAAACATCAGATTCCAAAATAAACACTTTCTTTGTTTATATTCAAGAAGTTATTACTGGAATACAATGTTTACATAGATGCGAAATCATTTCACACAATAATACTCGAAATGCTACATGCGACCCATAATATGTAGTTGTTGCACAACGAAAAGGCCAAAAACGATAAAATAAAAATTTCTTTCCAAACGCAAGAAAGTTCTTCGCTTTTCCCTCCCCAAAGAACTGAATTACCAACAACTGTGTTGTTTTTATTTTCTATTTCGTTGTTATGAATTACATATCTGGACTTTATGAGGTACAACCAGAAATTTAAATTTAACAAAAAGATTCAACCTTTTCAAATATTTGTATAAAAAATAATGCTGAGTTTAATATTTACGATGACATTTTGTTATAGTTCTGTATATAATTTCTTTTAAGAATTATTCGATATTTGGATAACTATAATAAATTTATTGCAAAAAATTCTTTTCGTTTTATTCTTTATGGAACGTTTATTCAATGCTCACAGAAGTTGATAAAGATATGGAATAAAGTTTTTAAAGTTTATTTTTATCTGACACAAAATTTCATTTAAAATAGTAAGAAAGCAAGATATGGAATATTCAAGAATGTCCTTAAATAACTTTTGAGATTATTTGCATGCAAAGGCGAAATTTGGAACTGAAAAATGCAAATAAAGCTTGCAAAATTATTACGATAAAATTGTGAAAAAGAAATCGTTAGCAGCATCTAAATTGTCAGTATAAAAAAAATTACTTCCTCATTCTTTAAAAAATATGCAGTTTATGCTAAAAAAAGGAAAATCTTATGCATAGTATCACTGTTATTTGCTTGGAAAAATATTTCCATGGCAATATAAATGCAATAAAATGTAGATGATATAAACTTTGATGAATATGTTTTTCTTCAAATATATTAATATATTTAAAATATATTCTATTAACATATAAGTATTTCAAAATTGGCATTCAATATAAACAGTAAAATAGATAATAAATATACATCAATAGTCATTCTAAACTTAATTTAAAAATATTTCAATGGTTAAATGTTAATTATTTAAGGTATCCGAACACGTGTGGAGCACTTTTTTAGAAAAACATGGTGCAGGCATACTTTAATCATATTTCTAGGCTTAAAACCATTCAAAATTAATAATAGGATATCAAAATTTTAAATAAATTTTAAAACATTTTGAAAATTGGCATTTTATAGCTTAAATTTAAGCAAATTCTTCAAAAACTTCAAATTTGCTACACCAAAAACTATTACTCTTATCCAAACAAAACTTATACTAAAATAAACTACATAGTTTTCTCTAGGGAATGAACTACAATCATATGATTATAATTATGAATAAAAATTTTAGAACCAATCGAAGATTTATCATGAAATTTTTAGTCAATTTATGACGTTATTATTCAAACAATAAGCTATAAATTAAAAAACTATTGACCCAATCTAAATTCTTTTAGTTCATTCCCTAGAAAATAGTATAAAGACAAAGCGTACCAAATTTCATAGTAATGTGATAATTATATTTTGAGTTATTTGATTTGGAGTGAGCAAAAAATAAGTAAAAATCAGTTTTGAGAAAAATGCATTTAAAGTTTACAATAACATGTTTTTATAATAAATTATGAGTGTACATACTTAAAAGTCACCACATTTATAAATTAAACCTTCTTCCTTCTCAGATTTTAACAATTTTCCTTTTTTAATCATTTTTTTATGGCAGTTTTTGCCGTTGGCAGTGAATGCCGTCTAGATTCAGTTATTCTGTCTTTGTCAAGCTCAGCAAATGCTCCAACTGCATTTTCACTAGGATGCACTCCATAAGCTTTAAGGATATTCAGTAATCCCATAAAACCTTTGTTAAAATGTATTACTGACATAAATGCCCCTATACTGAGGGTCTGGAGCTCAACAAAGACATCTTTGGGTAAGAATTTCCACAAAACACCATTGAAGCTCTCATTGGCATTTTGTGTTTTCCCGTGTAAACATTTTTCTAACAGTTTTTTATCACATAGTTTCATGTATTATTTTTTCACAATATTCAAAATATTTTGGGGTAGTCCCTTTGATTTCTCGGTGTAATTTAATCCATTATATGCAGCTCTCGGAAATTTGAACCTGCTGTTGGGTCCAGTTGGGCATTGGCCATGCATAGGCTGTTTTGCACTTGAGCAGCAATGAAAAAAGGATGCAATCACTGCACTTTGCATTTCTTGCAAATTGTTTACATTACTACGTATTGCAATACCGTAGTAATTTTGTAGTGTGTCAATGAATACGTCAGTCAGTTTCCCCTTACCTCCAAGACCTTTATGTGTCATTTTGAATTTTCTAAGTCTTGAACAGACTCGTTTTTGAATATGGCCAATGCATTCATACTTTTTAACACTGTTTTTACCATATATATCTTTTATTGCATCATATCCTTTCGAATCACCATCGCCATAAAAGCCAACATAATGTAGATTTCTCATTTGGGTCGATCTTTCAAAAATGCGGTACACACCTACTGGCTCCATGGAACCTGATGATCCAATATGTTTTGCACATTTTAGGGAGTGATTTTCATCATCTGTTGTTCTTCACAACCTGCACACTTTAGACATCACTTCAATGTCCAACACCTTTCCAGAATCAACAGATATGATTGACACACAACCATTTAAAGAAGTGTGCCATCGACGTTGCCAAGTTCCATCGACTGACACACCACACTCAACAATTTAATCTGGATTTTTATTTTTTTTATTTCAGAAGCAGCCTCATTCATGGCTTTACTTGAAACATCAGCAGCAGCACAATCTAATTTCTTTTCAAGATATCTGAAACAAGTTTTGGATGGAGCAATTATACTCATAGCTGAGCACAATTTTTTTGCTGCAGAATGTCCTCGCCCTATGAGTCACAAACCAAAAACAAAAGCTGTATTTATGTTCACTTTCTCAGATGAGCAAAATGATACTATAAAATCACAATTCTGACATTTTATAGACATATTTGCAGCTAACCCAAACACAGACTCTTTAACAAGGCTTACACCATTTTTGGAACACACAGGGCAGCATAAACATGATGCAATATCAGATAGAATATCAAGATTGAAAATCACATTTCCCTGTTTATTACCAGAAATTGAAGCGTCATTCGAATTATCTACCGTAGACAAAACACTCTGAAGCTTTACTTCGCTCACTGTTTCGATAGCTTGTTCAGCAATTTTGTTGTTCTTCTTATCAGCACTATTTGTCAATCTATTTCCATTAAATTTACGCTTACGAGAAGAGATTCGGTTCTTATTACTTCCCATAACTACAAATTATTCAAAGATAATAAACTATATGAAAAGAACACAAGTTTTTAAATATATATATTGTAAACGCAGGCAGTGATAACAAGTAAACAATAAATTGTTGCCAAATTTTGTAAGTAATTCTGCGTCACCACACAATTTCCAAAAGTTTCATTGGTTTCATTACTTCATTAAAAGTTTATTAAAACTATATTTAAAATTAAATTTGTGTTTATACAAATTTTTGACATGTCTCTGTCCCTTTAAATTGGTACTTCCGGTTATTTAAATATCCCCTTCCGATTTACCGATCATTACTAAAATATTAATATCTTGGCTTCTAATTAACGTAGGGACAAAAGTAAACCTGTTTTGGCTAGCTTAAAAACTGGTCTATCCAATAATAGGATTTTTAAAAATATCATTTTTTGAGAAAATTGACCTTTTCAACGTATTCAGATATTAAAACGCAACTTGAAAGGAAATAATATAATATTAATTTTTATAAGTTTCTTAATTTTAGATTTATGAGAAAAAATAAAAATAAATTTTCTTCTTTTATGCAATACGCTGAATTTGCATTTTCGGAATTTCTTGCAAAATTTAAAATATTTAAATTCCACAAAGAATTGTTGTCGGTGTGATACATTCATAAATAAAAATATTAAAAATTACTGGCCATACACATTTTAGTGTTTTTTAATTAGTAATTATCATTTGATTAGGGCAATTTATATCAATATTCCACAAAAAAATCTAAAGTATTAAGCATTCGATGAGTTTTTAATTAAACCTGAATAATAAATTATCGCTTTTAGATTTCTTTATTTATTAAATAATATAGTTAGTAGAACCGTTTCATATTTGATTCTTGCTGTTAATAATATAGTATGACATTATTATTAAGAATTTTAGTATTGCAAATCAAATAATCAATAATAAATATAAACTATTATTTATAATTTTAACAAAAAATAAGATGAAAGCTATCTTCGGTTTCCCCATCATATTTGTAAAAGCAAAGGGAAATGAACAAAACAAAATAACACAAGACTACTTAATTTGACCTGAAATAACTGTTATCATATATTTGATTTCATTTACTTAGCATGTTTTCACGCTTCCGCAATCATATTTTTGAAGTAGAATTTTTTGATCGAAATATTGAGACAAAAATATTAATTTAGAAAAAAAAATTAAGAAGATTTTTTTTCAAAACAATAACATAAGAATATTTGTAGAAATGCCTTTAATAAAATCTGATACGATGACAATTGTTCAATGAAAAGAATATTCCACAATTTGGATAAAAATGATTTCCTATATAAACTCATTCTTAATGTTTCAATTACAGTTTTGTAAATTACATAATAAATTTTTTATGGTTTACTTTCATGCAAAAAATCTGGCATTTTGCAAAGTTATAGTAAAGCTCAATTTTGAGAAATGTCTTTTTTTTGCGTTTTATTTATTTTTTGTAAAATACAATGAATTTTCTTTTATCAAATATATGAAAATTTTTATTTCCATTTAATATATTAATTTAAATTTTTAAACATTAGTATTTTAATTATAATTAATTAAAAATTTTAAGATCTAAATGTTCCCAGAATCAACTCAAAGCTTAACCTGTATGGTTCCAATTTCTACTCATTTTCATATTTTTCCATAAACTGAAATTACCATTTAGTTATATATTTATTCATATTTTTATGGATCTTACTCGCAATGTAAATCATTTTTCCCATTAAAATGCATGTAAAACAGAAAAAAAAAATCCGTTTCGAAAATATATATAATTCATTATATATATGGCAGCTTTTTTTTACCTGAAAGTTATCTGAACACATTTGCTTATTCCTATACTTCAAAAAATGAGTGAAAAGAGAAAGCGAAAATGAAATGCATGTTTAATGCTAAATGAATTTGATGTCAGCATAGCTGCTGCTTAATTAGGGGAGTGCTTATTAGTGTAATGCAAGAATTTCCCATGATTTCAGCATCTGCCTCATTTCGTTCTAAATGCATTGCTCTGTTAAGTATATTATTCCCTTCTTTGCAACTTTTTTCTGTGACACAGACTGCAGCTCCAAAATTTTGTTGTTAGTTCTGACTTCCTTCTTCGACCGGTTAATCATTGTCGTTACTGCCCATCACTAGCTCCAGAATCTGACAGAGACGCGGCGATTGATGTGATATAATCATTTGCACAAATGCCTTCGGAATCGTGTTCGGCAACGGTATCCAGTCAAATCTTTTTCCATGTAGATATAAGGGTTCTCTCCAATCAAAACTGATACAGGCTAATCCAGCATGTGACGTCATAGTGTTTCCTCGCCCCAAACACTCACCAGCTTACTATGATGCTATGTATTATTTTTTTGACGATTCAATTAAATACATGCTTTATAGTCTTAGTTCTACTTAGAGAAAATATCAACAAACAAGCTCTTAAAATAGATAAACAAGTATGATTTTGCATGTGACAGTCATGATATTTCCTCAACACTCCTTAAACGAATCTTGCTTTAACATTTTTGTTCCCTCGTTATGCAAGGTTTGGTTGACTGTTTGTATATATATATATATATATACAATGAGAAAGCGAAAATGAATTTATACCAATTTATAAAATTCAAGGGGATATCATTAAATAACGCACATAATTTTAAACAAAACTATAATAAATACAAAAAGTTTCCCCAGTCGAAGCACTGCTATTGCATAGAGGATCCACCATATAGCCCACGTTTGGAACCCTCAGACATTCTTCTGCTTGGACCATTAAAAGTTTCCTCGAAGGACAGATGTTTGACTTTGAAGACGATTTCAGTGTTAAGGTCCGCTGTTCACTATCGACGTGCGACAGTGGCTCTAATCGCAGTCGACGCCCTTTTATGAGACTGACACTATTAAATTGAATTGAACAAAGCGCCTGAACATGAATGACAGTGATTTCGAAAATTAATAAATTGACATTACTTTCACTTCCATTTTATATTGTCATTCACTGCATTTTTATTATTATTATGTTCAAAATAAAATGCGTTATTTATTGATATCACCTCCTCTCTTTTGCATATTTCTAAAGATATAAATAATCTGATATTTTTATGTAGAAATAATCGTAATTCCTTAACTTTACATTATCGTGAATATTACATAATATTTTGATAGGAGCCAGTCTGTTTTTCATAACGAAAAAGAGCAAATGGGAGATTGTTTTGCCGTGCAGCTTTATATACATAAATCTATCCATATTAATAATTCATATCCTAATCGTCATTCATATTAAAATGTCGGAATACAAATGGATCATTTCTCAGGTTATCAAATACCTGACAAATTATACTTCTGATTCAGCTACGCTTGTGATATTAATATGGGAATTATTCAAAAGGATCATTTTAATAATCATTCTTCAATGTTCTAAGGCCACTAATTCTAAAAGATCAGAAGTCATTTCTCAATAAGAACTGATTATTAAGTAGGTAAGAAATATTTCATTCCCTTGGATTCCCTCCGGTCGTCAACATTGCACTTGGATACATTAGTTTCAATGAAATGAAACTTATTTAAATGTGATTTAACGTGCTCCTATAAATCAATAGATCGTGTGTCGTATGCATAAGTAATCACGTCTATATAATAGCACGTTTATTATGTTGTATTCAAAACTGATTATTAAGTCAAAAGTGTACTGTCTTCATTAATCATACATTGCGCATATTGTTCTCTAGTTTAAAGGTAAGGTATACGTTTTAAAGAGAATTGATGAAGTGATAACTATGTTTCAATGATCTTCAAAATATGCGTATATATATATATATAATATAATATAATATAATATAATATAATATAATATAATATGTATGTGTGTGTAACATGTTTTTTAAGAAATTGCGTGGCCGCATGGAAGACACTTTTGAATTTTTAACTTTGTTTCATTTTATACGGGAGGCATATTGTGTACAAGAAGCGGGGACGAAACTGACGTCCGTTCACATCGAGACACAAATGTAGAAAAGAGACCAAATTTTTTCTCTTTGTTGGTTTTACAATGCAATTATGATGGGGATTTCTTTTGAGACGTGCCGATTTAGGCTACTGAACTCTAGGTATCTTTAAAAGAATGTGCTTTGTATAAGGATATTTATCCCTTCACTCGAAGTGTGAGAACCTACTAAGCAGTTTTACAGAGCTCGTGTAGGATTAATTAAATAAAATAGGTTGGATTGGATCAGAAAATAAGCGACACTTTCAGAATGAATTTAATATGGGTTTAATTAAAAAAATTGGAAATAAATTAAGATTTAAATTAGATGAATATATAACATTTTTACAAACAGGCACGAAATAAGTTGACCACTTGAGAGGGCTCTGAAATGCGTTCTATTGGTCGAAATAAGATGAAATTTAAACTACAGATTCTTCAGATAATGCGATTAAAATTTATCAATTAAAAAAAATTTAGTATAAAAATTCACCAATAGATGGAGTTGTAACACATGACGTTTATTTGCATATATTGAAAATGTGAAACACAATTTGCGTTATAGCGCATGTCTATTACCCTTTTTCTTCGGATAAAAAGAAGATAGATTCTGCATGAACATTAGTTTCTTCTCTGTTCGTCATGCATACGTTGCAAGAAAAAGCGCTACTGGTGAAAGTGCTCTACCAGAGTCAACAAAACAAAAGGAGTTTCGTCTTATGAAGCAGATACGAAGCGGTCCAATGTCTCCAGGTGCTTTACGCAAGATGATGAGGAAATTTGGAAAAAACTGTGGCAACTAGGGATTCTTCCAGATAGAGCCCGAAAAGAAAAAATCCCGTCTTCCAGTTCCCGTTCTGGATATGCCGTATTCAACTGTACGAAAAATCTTACGGCAGATTTTGCATTTTTATCTTTACAAAATCAAGTCTGTGCACCTGTTGCAGGGCGAGGACTTAGAGGTCCGTAAAACTTTTGCCATTCAGTTCCTTGCTCGAATGACACAACTTGGCCATGGGATCATTCTGTGGGAGGATGAGACCCACTTTTCCCTCAATGAGAAAGGTAACACCAACAACTGTCGAATTTGGGCAGAGGAAAACCCTCACGTTATCCAGGAACAACCCTTTCATCCTGAAAAAATGACAGTATGGTGTGGGTTTACAGGTACCTTTATCATTGGACCGTATTTCTATGAAGATATCACTTCAAATGGAATCCAAAACTGTTCCGTCAGTGGAACCATGATATCTGAATGATTTTGTAATCCCAACTCTTCTACAGCGTGGATGCTTTCAAGACATCATTTTCATACAGGATGGCGCACCACCTCATATTGATCATGGTGTAAAGCGATTGTTAATACAGCATTTCACAAAAGCACGAGTTATCAGCCGTCATTTCCCAATAGCGTGGCCTCCTCGCTCGCCGGACAGTACCCCTTGTGACTTTTTTTGTGGGGTTATTTGAAGGACAATATCTGCCGTCAAAGGTAATCATGTCTACAAGATCAGAAGGACAGCATTCGGCGCCATATCCATAATATTCCAGCAGACTCACTCCGATTATCTATAGAAAATAAGATTACAGCATATTGTTAAAAATGAAGGAGGACATATTGAACAATTTTAATTTTATTTTATTTAACAATTATAAGCCATATTAAATGGTTGTATGTGTATTACAACGCCATTTAACGGTTAATTTTTGTACTAATTTTTTATTTAATAAATGTAAAGCGCATCATCTAAATAATCTATAGTTCAAATGTTATCTTATTTGGATCAAAAGAACGCTTTTTAGAGCCCTCTGAATTGGGTAACTTATTTCTTGCTAACCTTGAATAAGTAAAAATTCTATTTTTTTTTTTTTTACATAAATATATTTTCTGAACACTGAAATTTAACCAAAACAAATCTAAATTCAAACCTGCCTGGGATTTGACTTTCTGACACTTCTTAGGGTTTAATTGCTGTAACATTAAAGTGTATTATTGTGTGAAAATTATGCTGTTAAAATAAATACTTGACAACATTTTGGTAAAATCTCTTTTTGAATCGAAATAAGGCCTAAATGTTTTCTAATAACTCATTTCTTGCTTTGCGCCTTAATTTACTGAGCCATCGTTTGAAAAATCTCAAAAAAATGCTTAGAAGATTCTAAAAAAATTACAATTTGCTTAATCCTCTTATTCCTAAAATAATTCGAGTGCAAGTACCTCAGAATAATTGAATGTCCAAGTGGTTTTTCAAACGTAAGTAAAATGTTCTATTTCCTGAAAAACCTCAATGATATCCTGTATTCTTAAGGGATCGATATAGAAAATATAATCCCGCTGAACTGAAGGCTACTGAACAAATATATGCATCTTGAATGAAAGAAGTACATGCCATCGGTATTCAATTAATCACAATTATAGGAGAAGTAAATTTCATTAAGATATCCTGGCATCTTGGACGCCCGCTAAAATTTTATGAACTGATGTTTCTGGCCTTTCAGAATTGATAGTTAACCATGAAGAAGAAAAATAAATCAAAAATTTCTCAGGAGAACTGCTTTTTTTCCAAAAGCATTATAACATGTATTTAAAATGTGAGCACAATTAAAGCTAATATACAATGCTTTCTGTAAGAGTAAGTTTTCATCAAATAAGTCTTGAATTGCGCGTCTCTAAACTGGAATTAGAAACTTTTAGAAAAGAAAATGTAACACATATTGGCAGCAGAAAGGCACTGCTATTTTATTTATAATCTTTAATTCATTAAAAAAATTCATTGGTAGGTGAAAAAAAATTATTGTGAGAGTTGAGAAGCATAGGGAATTCGGATTTGAAACATAAAATAGCGTGTTCATATACATACCAAGAATTGTTTTAGTATTGAAAAAGTGAATGTTGTCTATGAATTATTGCAAGTTTTTGTAGTGTTTTATCGGTTGCAATAAGAAAATATAGTATTTTTCTTCAGTTTAAGAAAACTTTTCCAAAAGCC
Source organism: Argiope aurantia (assembly GCA_026543865.1). Taxonomy (NCBI): domain Eukaryota; kingdom Metazoa; phylum Arthropoda; class Arachnida; order Araneae; family Araneidae; genus Argiope; species Argiope aurantia. Next base: position 102,313 of record JAPMOR010089779.1, read on the forward strand.
CTTTTCTTTTTAAAAATTATTATTCTAAGAAATAATTTTCACCATTATTGCTTTAAGAACATTTTTATTCTAAGAATGTTTTTTTATAAAGTTGCTATTCGTAGTTTTCATAAAATTGTCAAAGAAAAGATTATATGATTTGCAGAGACCACAGTGTAACATATTATTAACCATCTTTTTAAATATTCTCTGACTCAAATATTATAGGGATTTGGACTTAAAGATAGGGCATGTCCGAAAAAAACTAAATAGCAATTGATGATAATTTCCTCAAAAAGTAACCCAAGTTTACCGGATCACATCTTAAATGCATGTGGCTATGCTTCTGGTAGTTGTCTTCTGAATGAAAATTGTCTGACTTTAGTTTGAAACATTTCTGCATTAAGCTGTCCATTTATGGAGCGTGCTACCGGACATTTTGTTGATGACTTTTTTCGAAGAATAAAAGATGCAATCTGAATATAAATAATGCATTTAACTAGAACCAAGTCGTGAACATGAGTGCTATGAAGCCTAATAAAACAAACAGACAATGGTTCCTTTTAAATTTCACATATGTTAAGTTGTGTATATTATAGAGTTATTCATGTGAAAATGAGCTTAGCATGCTCAATAAATGTTCTCAATTCATATTGATTATGCAGTGGCAAAGGAATGTTTTAATTTAAGAAGAGAAGGGAAAAGCCATAATTCCTCAAATGCTATAAATTTCTTTCTTGATAAAACAATTTTTCTAGAGAAGTAGAATTTTTAAAACTTAACGTCCTTTTTCACGGGAAAGTAAAGTAAAAATAAAAATAAAATCATTCATAGAAAAAATAAAATAAAAATAAAGTAAATAAATAAAAAAAAGTAAAAGTAAAAATAAAAATAAAAGTGAAAAATAGAATCATTCACTGATATCAAAATATGAAAAAAATGGAGTAGAACTATAAGTTTATAACATCCCATTGTCTTAGATTAAAATATCTGCATCTTATTAAAGCAAAAATAATCCAAATTATGTTTCAGAGAAATTATGCAGTCATAAAAAGTTATACCCAGCTTTTCAAAACGAGAAGCATTAAAATCACCTCTTTTCAAAAGGTCAATCATTATAACCACATCTTCTCAATGTGCATTAGAAGATACATTAATTATTTGTCAAAACTGGAATATATTAAAGCAAAACATTTCATGGTTGCAGAATTTGTATTTAAATTGCTATTTTTTTTTGTCTAAATATTTTTCTCTTTTGTTCCAAATGTTAGGCGTTTTTTATTGATTTGCAATCTAAATTTTGTATTCTTGATTTGCAATTGTTGCATCTATAGGTTATTACGTATATATGCTTCGATTCATTGAACTTTATTCATTCTCTTTGTATTATTCCAATTTTTAATTTTGATTTTTTCTTAATACTGTGACCCCCGGAGGGCACCTAGAAAGAAGGATGAGATGCTTCCTGTATGATGGTTGGATCTCGCCACCCTGGAGGGTGCAGAAAAAGGTGAGGGATCTGGCTCCTCCCACCGTGGATGGGACGTACTTCCTTCGGGAAGGGTTGTACCGTGGCCGGTGATGGCCGTTAGGACACAATCACAGTTCCTGCTAGTGTTGCTGTTGTGGCGGTCCGGTCATTCAGTTTTCTTTATCCGTGTGCCTTTGGGCTGTTCGGAGAGTCAGTGATATGACTTTTCCTAATACTGTTAACAAGTGGGATTTGCAAGTTCGTGCCGAATAAAATATCATTTATCTGATAATTAAAGGGTTGATGTATTCGATAGTTAAAAATATCTCCCTTCTAAAAATAATTCCCGATCCATAGCTGACATCATTTTTCATCCTTCATGAAATGAAATCTCGATGATCATGCGATTTAGAGGTTTATTTGGGATTGGAATATCATAGTTAAATGCCTCACTGGTTTCGCTTCCAATTTCATCATGTAAATGCCCGAATGCACTGCCCAAATTTACGAATATCGCCACTTGTAGCCTTGTCACACGTAGTTTCCAAATTAGTCATTAATGAATCAATCAATCATTTTTCTCCATGAACAATTTTTTTCGCACTACTCTGTGATAGTTTCAAGATGTGTCGAATTTCTTCATGATTGAAGTGATTATCAACTTATTAAAGAAAGAAAATACAGATGGGCAATCAATCACAGTCAGTTTCAGCATTTTTCGAAACGATTATAGTTACTAAGATAATTATAATATTTAGAGGATTTACAAAATTCTACAGAATTTATTTTTTTAAAATAATTTTTACAATTTGATCAAAATATATTAAAAATTTACTTTCATATTTTTTAAAAATATCTCGGTGTTAACATTAATATGAAAAAAAAATAATAAGCATCTAATTGATGATATAAGAAACGGAAGACAGGGATTGCCAATTACATATATATTTTATTCCATTAACAGCAAAAAAGAAGTGGCAAGTCAGCTACATGAGATCTCCCAAATGTTTTTCCAATCTTATTTTCGAAACAATTTTTTAGTATCCAAAGTATAGCAAGTAAATAAATAAGTAAAAGTAAGTCCTTTATAAGCTCTAATCGTATGGCGTATAGATAGATAAGTAACATGTACTCGTATTAAAGACTATTGAACTTATTGATAGGTTGAAGTTGCCCATGTGACGAAATAAAGAAATTACAGATAAATATATCTATATTTATAAAAAAGCTCAATGTGTGTGTGTATGTGTGTGTGTGTGGCACTCTACAGGCCAGACCATTGAACCTACAGCTACCAAATTTGACACGTGTATACCTTGGAGGCCGGGAATGTGCAACTGGGGGTTATTTTTTCGAATTTTTAATTAGAATTTTATTTATTTAAAATTAAGCGAAATTTTGGCGTGTTTCTGCGATAACTTCCGAAAATATTACCGCACAAAAAAGATTTTTACATCAAGTTAAAGATCAAAAATTTATCTTTTAAATGATACCAATGTTTTAATCTTAAAATTAAATTTCTATTTTTAATGAATTTTTAAATAAATATTTTAACCATATTTTTCAACAATTTTTTTCGTACAAAATAAAAATAAAATTTAAGCTGCACAAGCATGTTTCGCATTCATAGGAAAAAAATAGCTTTTTTCTAAGTGTTGCCATCACATTGATTAAAGCTCCAATTAAAAATAAATTAAATCATTTTGGAAATGAAAACGTCTGTAGGAAATGAAACAAATAAGAAGAATTATTTTTTTCTAAAAAATGAATTCAATAAAAATTATTTTATGATCTTTTACACTCTGTATATTATTAATCCAATAAATCAGTTTTATTTAATACTAGCCGCCTTTGGCGAACAGCCGTTTCGCCAGTATTACCGCTCGCTACAATTTTCAATTAAATATTTTAAGTAACTGGTCTCAATAGATTCTCAAACAATACATTTTTAATCTTCAAATTTTGATAGTCATACCAAACTTATACTGTTTTTTAGATCTTTTCGTTCAATTTACGATCAACAAAAAAATCACGATTAACGAATCATAATTAACAAAATGTTCTTGAAACACTAATATTTTAAATAAAAAGAGTTAATTTCCAATAAACTAAATGAATCACTTAAATTAACTGATTTATGAAAATTTGAATATCACTTTTCAATAAAAAAAGGATAATTTTAGATTTTCCATCGATCGTTTCAAAGAAAATACGCCAATCAGCCCGCAGGTTTCTCAAGATTAATTGGCCTAAGATTATGAGAATGCTCAGTTTTTCTAAATATTTAACATTCAAAACTTCATCAATAAGTCTTAGTTGATCGTGGAAAATAGAAACATTCATTCATTTATTTAAAATTTGGTGTGTCCAGAATATTTATCAGAATATGATACCTTACTGCATTAAATTTAGACTTCATAATTTTTGAAATATATTTATAAACAAGAACAAAATATTATTATTGATTTCATTTCAATCCTTTTGAAAGCAAAACTAAAAACTAAATTTTATACTGAATCTCAAAAATTTTTGTTGAATTCTTCTTTGAGATATTACATAAATTATGAAAAATATTTTGTAGTTCACATAAGACTTATATACCGAGCGATTCTGTTTGCAATACTTATATTCAATAATAATAATAATAAATAAATAACAATAAGAATGATAAATAAAAAAAACGCTTGGTTTTATTAAAAATATCTTTATATTAATTGCAATTTCATCATTTCCATATTAAATTAAAGTTGAAGTTTTACCGGAAATGACAACAAATTAGCAAAATATATATAGTAAATTGAACGAAACGATCTAAACAACAGTATAAGGTTGGTATGAATATCAAAATTTGAAGATTAAAAATGTTTTGTTTGAAAATCTATTAAGTGACCAGTTACTTAAAATATTTAATTGAAAATTGTAGCGTGCGGTAATATTGGCGAACCGGCTGGTCGCCTAAGGCGGCTAGTATATAATAAAGGAGATCGACCAAAAATACCTTTAGAAAGTACACGCTGTATTATAGTAAAACATATGAAAAAGTTTTATGTGATCTCATATCTGTGAGATTGGCGAGATATTTGCAATGAAAATACTATTGCAATACTAAAGTTTTCGGTGAAGTGAAAAATGGTTGGTCTAAAATTGAAAAAATATATTATTCGGTTTTATCATATTATTTTTACGAATTAAGCAACGTTGAACTGAAATTTAAACACGGGAGACAGTAAATAAAAAATAATATAAAAAGATTTAGGAAATTCACTAAAGAGAAGAGGAATGTGAGGATACATTTTTCAATTTGAGGAACCTTTTTTCCAGTAACGGAAAGTTTTAATTTTAAATATATTTGCCAATTTTAAAGATAAATCCAAGAAACTCTTTCCTGTATTTTTATTATGGAATAGCGTAAATATTTCTCTTCTACGATATCGGTTAAAAGATCCAATTAGATTATCAAAATTATAATTTTTGAGTTATTTTTATAACCCATTTTTTTTCACCAGTAGGGGTGCTGTAATTTGTTACAATAAATCCAGTATAATCACTTTACTATAAGAACAAATTACTTTCATGCCTATTTGTGGAAAGGCAAGAATAGCAATGAATAATTATTAAACTATAAATATATATTTAAGTCCTGAAAAAGCTAAGATTAAAATTCATAAATTAAAAATTCTAATATTCTAATTTTCCAGTGAGGGGAAAAAAAAAGTCCACTCCCCTATGACGTCTGTTTTTTTTATTTCACCACTTTGATTGCATTTGGAACAATCTTCTATTACGAATCTATCATTTTCTTTGAATGTGAGGATGCAACAAAAATTAATTTTCATAGGGGAAAAATAATTGCGAAATTTTTAAAATAAATCTAAAGCATAGATGAAGTTATTTTGAAATGTATGAAGGCGAATTAATGATTGAATTATTTGGGAATTATAGTAGTTCGATTATTAGAAAGTTTTCTAAATCAAATTTAGTGGTTTAATTTGTTAAAATTTGAGAAATCGAGCTTCTGTGAAACAGTTTTGACATATATTTTTTTTCTTTTTATAAAATAATTAATTTTTATTTTATTCCACTTGGAAGAAAAATAAAATTCAAAGTGCTCTAGATGTATTTTGAATGCTAAAAACATTAAATAAATGAAAATGTTTAGCGAAATAATAATTATATAATATATTTATCGATTTTTTTACGTAGATTAAAAATTTTTTTTTACATGTGCAAAAATTGAAAAGAAAAAATATATATATCATTCTTTTTAAAATAAATTAGGGGGAAAAATAGACGTAAACAAGAAACAGAACATGACTAATATATACATTCCAATTTTCATTCTAAAATTTGAACAAATTAAGATCAATTTTAAAATGCCGTATTATTTATGACATTAAAGTCTTATATAAACATCTAATTGCCGAATTTGAATAAAAAAATATTTTTTCTCTAAAATCTACATTTTAAAGGATAAATATTTATGTAAATTATTTCAAAATGAAATCCAATATCACATATTTTCTTTTTTAATTATTTTTTCATGAAAAATGTATTAAGCGACAGATTGGAATTAAATCAACTATGCATAACGCTTTATTAGCCAGTTTTATATATTGAATTTGCGTCGTCACATAACGATAGTTTGTTTCCCATTCGAAAATTGTATCTGATTCTTTCATATTTATAATTTTTTTCTATTAATAAAAGAAAACGCATGAAAGCCTTTTAAGGATATTATACCTAGGTTTAGTTTTTTAGGTTTAGTTATATTAACGTCCCGTTTGAAGCAACACTTGGGCTATTTTGGGACGGACCTCGTAATTTTGAACCGCGGTCAGATGACGAGGACGACACCTGAGCTGGCACCCCCCCCTCTCCACACCACACCACACCAGCGGGAGGACGTTTAGGATATTATACCTAAGTAACGCTACTAGATATAAGGACTTTTATATTGAAATTAAGATCGACAAAATTTGCATTAAATTACTTTCATCATTTGCCATATGATTCCTACATTTTACTTTTCTTTTTAAAAATCTCGATTGTATCTGAAATTCAAATGAATTTACAAATAATAAACAATCCGTCTATTACACCCTAATTTTATTCTATTGATAATATTGCCTGCATATAAGCATTTGCTTAAAAGTATATATTACTGCATACATAAAAGCATTTGCTTAAAAGTATACTGTATTACTGCATACATCTAAATTGTTTATAGATATTATTGTATGTATATAAATATTTGCTTTAATGTTTATCTCCCTGTTAAAAGTAATTTTTATTTTTACCAATTTTAACATTTAATTTTTTATGTGAAATAAAAATTCTAGGTCTTGCAATTTGATTAAAGAATTTCTATTTGTGAATTAATTAATAATTTAAGTAAATCTATACAATTATAAGGGTTCATGCTATTACTATCTGATGAAATTGTTTTCATTTCCCTTAATATTATAATTTTCTACTGTATTTTGGAAAACAGTTATCTTCATTTTTTTAAAAAAAAATGTGTTATATTTCCTTTCTTGGTATTTCAAGCATAGCTATTTTTAAAGTAAATTTATTTTATTATAAATTGTTTGCATATTACAGAGTTAATCTTTGTTCTAGTCTAAAAGCATTAATGTTTGAGGTTTTTTTTTTTTTTTTTTTTTTTACATACTGATCACTGTAGACACCTATTTTTCTTTACGCTTTCTTTAACTTATAATTTTTAAAGAAAAATAACTGTAAGCGGACTATCGTTAGCTTATATAGCAGATTTTATATCCTGTCGGAATACAGATTGATCTTTTTTAACTTGGAAAAATTGAAAGCATTTACTTCTTAAAATTTCGACAGACGGCTGGATATTCTCTTCTTAAAGTTGATTCCAAAAAAAAATTGAAGTTATTTCTTTGTTAAATATGCTAAAAAGATTTGAAGAGTAGATAGTAGACACTTCAAAAAGATGAAAGAGTATTCAATTTTGAAACAGATTTACTCAATGCTCCATGAGAAATGGATATTTCACTGTCTGCAACTTAATGTATCACTTCAGACTGTTTCATATGAGAAAAAATAAGGAACGGAAAATCTATTTTCTCATATGTAATATTTTTGTCACGAAAAATATTGAGGGAAAAAAATTGGATCGCAAAATTTTAAACAAATCTGTCAAAGAATTATCGTTTTCTATTTCCTCCAGTATCAACGGAACTTCAAATATTGTAGGGTAAATTATGTTGCTTCAGTAACGCTAAGCAATAAACAAGATTTAATACTTTGTAACAATTTATTAAGCTTTTGCAATCGAAAAATGCGCATTTATATGTATGAATATATTTTCTGAATCATTCATAAGAAAATATTCAATAATATGCGCAAGAAGCAATGTATCAAGTTTAAAAAAATATCTAGAATATAAATCGTTTCCCTGCAATTAAAAGCTGATATAGCGCAATAAATTACATGATATTTTTGAGATATTTTATAACTAGAATCAGATAAAATTATACGAATAAATTTATGAATGAAATCATTACAAGTGAAAGTTTATGAATGATATTTTAATGCATTCAATACAATATATAGCTATTAAAGTTATTTGTCAGTGATATAGCATTTATAATATCCTATTCTTTCCATCAATTTCAACTATTTTATCTTCACATATAAGAAATATACAAATAGAAATTAATATAATCCCCCCCCCAAAAAAAAAATTATAAATTGTGATTTTGGAGAATCTGCATGTTCCAGACTTCTATCTGTCTGAAAAATACATTTTTGGAATATGTATTTCTTTGAACACATAACTCAAAAACATTTTGAGATAGATAAATGAAATTTATTGTATCGCCTTTATACCAAAGTTTTAAATTTATCTCAAATTGTGAACGAAATCCATTCATAGATTATCTATCTGGCTGTTCGAATATACGTTAGTATAATAGTAAGATGAAGAAAGCTAAATAAATGAATGAAATTTGATACTTAAATTTAACATGTAAAGTGTATATTTATATCAAATTTTGAATCAATTCCATTTAATGATTACTTGTCTTCATCAATTTCACAAGTATGTAATCCCGATACTTCAAAAACTCAGGAACATAAAATGTATGAAATTTAATATGTCATTTCCCGACTACAGTTGCAATACTACGTCAAATGTTAACATTAATCGGTCGGAAAAAGACATCTAAAATGCATATTCGGTTTTTCGGTACTTGTGTATTAACCAAAACTCATTGATTAATAGCATAAGATCATACGCTGTGGTAAAAATTGTAAAGAACAGAGAGAGTACGAGAACTTAAGTGCCGTAAGTACTAAGTATTTCATTCCTTTTGAAATATTGCCATCAAATGATTATGAGCGCAACTTTATTCCTTTCGATAACTATGCTAACCATGGGTGATGGTAACGTTTTAAGATAAATGACCAATAATTTAAGATAAAAGGCTGACTAAATAATAGGATAAAAAGATTGGTCAGAACGTGTCATGGAATTTTAAATAACAATAAGTTAAAAAGAGAACAATTTTTAATTTCACCACAATAACTTTCGTTTTGAAAGGTTGATCTGAGATTTAATCCATTTGTAATTTAAATTATAATAAATCATTTCTATTAGTTTTCTAGAATTTCCCTCTGCTTCGTTTAAATCATAATTTACATACTTTCGTAGACTAACACGAATTCCTATTTCTTTTTAAAGCGTAGAGCGTAAATCTTGTGCAATCAATCATGTAGCTACAACTATTAGATATGTTTGTTATGCAGCAGACGATATTATATTTTATTTTGGAAGTTTCTTTCATTTGCAGACATATCAGACAAGTGATTGATGACGAAATAACTTTTTCTGCATTATTCGAATGTTTGTAACTATTTTACTAGGAAATATTTTATTTTTGCATAAGATTTTTTTTTTAAATTTTGGTTTGTATAAATATTTTTTTTATTGTTTTTATCATGTGTGAATATGATTTGGTTTTGGTTTGAGGTTTTTGAAGCCACAAAATGTACGTGAAGAAAATTGGTGATTTGTCGCTTTTGAGACATCGAAATTTGCTTTTATATTATTAGAAAATGATTTTAAAAAAAGGTGTTACATTTGGCGACTTATAACTAACAAAAAGTTATAACTCTTTGGAAATCTTCCATATATATACTTTTCTCCTTTCTGGTCAATAAAGGGCTGAGTCGTGAGAAATTATCGTCCTTAGAAGCACAAAGAAGTAAACGGGAATCAACACGAAACAGTGAGGTTAGGTATCGAAAGGTATATATAATTTCAATAATATAATTATAGAGTAATATAATTCAGAATTTAATTATAGAGAATAATATATATATATTTTTAAACTTTCATTTTTATAGCGGCCAAAAAAAGTTTTGGAGCTGAAACTATTTTGAGATGGGGGGAAAAACATCGCTTTTCTAAAAATTAACGATTGCGCAATGACAGTAGTCAAGGGATAATTCCAAATCAGTTTCAAATATGAATAATGGGAAACATGTTTTTCTGTGATGGATACCACGTGAATTAAAAAAATAGTAAAGTTCTCGCATGATAATTTGAAATTTGCAATAAAAGCTTTCAATTTTGTATGTTATTATAATTTTTTAGAGTTTTATTTTTTTTCATATGTTTTAATAGCAGAAATTTGAATGGTACCATAAATCTATGCCATTTTATTTAACAACGTCTTTTTATATACTTGGGATTGTTTTAACGTTCTAATCATCTAATGCAACCGTTGCAGTATATTTCAGGAAGTCAATGAGATCAAAACCTTTTTAAATATCAGATTTTTCCAAAAATGAATGTTCCAAAACAACATTACCATTTCATTTCTCTATTCCTATTTAAGTATATAATTCTATTCATCTCAAAGATTTGTATTCATACTATTTATGCACTTACATTTTGTATTATTATTCTTTAATGGACAATCAAAAATTCATTACTGAATTTGAATTCTGTTGTGTAATGCTTATTGCTGATTACAAATTATTTTTACTGATTATTAATTTAATGATAAATAAGGAGATGATGGACACAATAATTACCAACAAAATCAAAAATAAAAGTAATAAATCTTTTCCAAATCATATAATTTTATACGAATGAAACTAAAACATATTTTGATAAACCTTTTCTCAATTCAATGAAAACGATAAAACGTTGAAAGGTGTCAGTATTTAATATATAATATAAAATATAAAACTTTATTTGCCTTAATTTTTGCAAAAATTATATAACATTTATAAAAATTAAATAAAATTGTATAGACTAACATTCTGGTTATATTTTAAAATAAATTGTTACGAATTGTATTGTCGCTTTCCTGTACAGTAATTCGCAGTTCATGATAAGAAAATTCGATCTTAAGAAATTTCTCAGGTCATGATGAAGAATATATTTTTAGTTTTGCAGATAGCTCTAATGAATTAATGGATGCTAAATGAATGGTTTAAGCAATTACCCCGGGTTTGGCGACAAATTGGGTGATTTTGGCTGCGAAATGGAAAGCTCCTTAAGTTGCTGACATTTTTGTGATGTATTGGTTAGGCACGGCATTCCGATATCTTTCTGGAAGTTCCTTTGCCCTATCACGTAAATTATAAATATAATAGAGAAAAAGCTGACAGAGAGTCATTTGAGTTGAGTTCAATTGATTAGTTGAACGAGTTTTCTCTGTGAGATTTGTGCTGATACGATTATTACCGATTGGTGCTTGTGGGCTCTTGTTTACTGCGTGTTGTTTTGTGTAAGCTAGGTTTGTGCTTTTCTACTATGAATTAGTGTTTGGTATAAAATAAAACGTCTTTATTTGTTATCTAGCCTGTTAACCCTTTTCCTCATATTCCCACAGGACGGATTTTAGAGATATTCCATGACGTTATTAAGGTATTTATTTAAGGTTTCCATTTATATGAAATTGTTAAGATTCAATTTTAATTCATATAAGTACAACATTTTTATGATAATTTCAATATATAAGCTAAAAACAATAAAGAAATAACATTTAAATAAAATTTTAAATCATACGTTTTTTTTTGAAATTTTTTCAGTGTTTTTAAAGAAGATTAAAATTTTTTAAATGTATTTAGTTTAAAAGCATTTTTCGAATATATTTCATTTAGCTCTAAATGTCAATTCTAATTTATATGTACATATATATTCATAAGTCCAAATCATTAATTTTGCGAAAGCAGTTTATTGGAATCTACTATCTTCTTAAATGAATTATTTTCAAAAATTCGACATATAGCATTTCTCTTCAAGATAAAATGGCATCCCATATCCTTTTGAATAGATGCCTGGATCTTTAGATCAATCTCTAGACTTAGATCTTTGGATATGTACCATCTGGTTTTATTATTACACATTGGCTAAGCATCTACATCGCAAGAGAGCCGTTCTAGTATATAACCAGGGGATGGGTAATGAAGTAGCGAGCTTAACTGTCTCTCGTCATTTTTATTTCTTTGCAGTTAGAAAGATCTAACCACGAAGACCAGTTTCATGGAAAATAATGCTTATTCTTGTTATATAAAGACATATGTTCAAGGGAAGTAGAAAAAAAACAAAAAACAAATTGTTATTGTAATTAAAATCCATAATTTATTTTGAAGTTGTTTTTTTAAATCTGATTTTAAAAAAATATAAAAGAGAATGATGTAATTAATAAAACATGGAGTACCTTTATTTACTGTTTTTAAATGAACAATTATAGAGAGGAAATGATCGATAATTCTAGAGTATATGAAATCATTAGTTGAATAGTTGATATTTTCTTTTATTCCTATTATAAAACTTACTTTATATAGATATGTTATATTTTATATCGATACGTGTTCATAGAAAGTAGAAAAAATTATGGTTATTGTAATTGATATCAATAATTCATTTTGAAGTGGTTTCTTATGACATAATTCTTAAAAATATAAAAAAGAATGATCAAAATTAATAAAAGATGGAATATCTTTATTTTCTGTATTCAAATGAAGCATTACAAAGGAAATGATCGAAATTAGAATGAAAAAATTAGAATTTACTGAAACAAAAGATGAATAATTGATATTTTTGTAATTTAGTATGTAATCGCATCCACTTTTTAATTTGAACTTTTTGACTTTACAGGAAAATAAAAAAATAAAAATATTGAGCCTGAAATTTTTAACGGTAGAAATAAACTAGTTATATATATATATATATATATATATATATATATATATATATATATATATATATACTGGTGGACAAAATTAAGAGATGGAAAGCATTTTCGCACATTTCTCTAAAAATACCGCACAAAACCTGGACAGTTGATTGCCATATATGGTCACTGTAGCGCTATTGGCCCTGAGATAAGTTTGCGTATTCTTGTGGGCGTTGCTAACCCAGCAGGAGGTATAAAAGTCCGCATCGAGCTGTTCATCTCATTCCACTTTTCAATACACTTGCAGATTTTAGTGCATTTTTTGAATAATCGTGTTGTTTCTTGCTGGTTTTTAGGTGAAATGAGTGAACATCATCGTTTAGACGACGGTATGAGGTGGAGAATTGTGGGTATACTTGAGGCTGGCCGTCCTAAACTCAGGTTGTTAGGGAATAGGATATAACACCAAGCGTCATTTCAATTTGGGGAGTCGATTTAAAACTAGTGGGACAGTATGCAGACGACCAGGACAGGGTCGCCCGAGGACTACAACGACCAATGAAGACCGGTATTTGTTCGTTTCAGCTAAGCGACAGAGGATGGCTACAGCCACTCAATTGTCTAGGGACCTAGCGGCTGCTACAGGAATATCAATTTCGTAAGACAGTTTCCAGAAGACTCCATGAAAGAGGGCTGTATGCCAGGGAGTCCGCTATTTGCATCCCACTCACTCCTTCCCACAAAAGAGCGCGTGCAGAATGGTGCAGACAACATCAGAATTGTACACAGCTTCAATGGGATAATGATCTTTTCACCGATGAGTCCAGATTCAGTCTAGAACCTGATTCTGAACGGTTATTGATATGGAGGGAACCTGGAACCCGATACCATCCCAGCAACAATATCGAAAGGGACCATTATGCTGGTGGAGGACTCATGGTTTGGGCAGGGATCATGCAAGATACCCGCACACCGCTCCATGTGTTTGACAACGGTTCCGTGAATGCCCAGAGGTACAGGCAGGAGGTCCTAGAGTTCTATGTGCGTCTTTTCAGGGGCGCTGTTGGCCCTGAGTTCATTTTTATGGACGATAATACGCGACCACATAGGGCTCTCATGGTTGATGAATATCTGGAAAGCGAGGACATTCAACGAATGGATTGGCCAGCCAAATCCTCTGACCTGAATCCTATTGAACATGTTTGGGATGCTCTTGGGAGAGCTATTGCAATGCGCCAACCTCCCCCAGAACCCTTCTAGAGTTAAAAATTGCTTTGGTGGAAGAATGGAAGGGTCTTCCACAATCCCTCCTTAACTCCCTTATTAACAGCATGCATATTCTTTGTGCATGCTGTCTGTCTGACAGGGGTGACCATACACCATACTAGAAGCAACACACACTGTACAAGCCTCACTTTTATTGTCATCTTTTATCCTTAAGTTCAGACTACATTGGATTTATTGGCAATAGGTCTTGTCAGTGAATGGCACTTTCATTTTTGTTTTGCATACTTTATTATCATGGTATAAGCTATGTCCATACCAAATTTCATTTATTTATGTTTAGTATTTTTTGAGATATTTGGGAAAATGTCTTCCATCTATTAATTTTGTCCACCAGTGTATATATATATATATATATATATATAAATATAAATACATTATAATACCTTTATAATTCATAATTATTTTGCTTTTTATATATAAATTTATCACGATAATCGGAAAATCTAAGTATTTGAATTAAATTATATTCCCCAATACATATTTGAACTTTGTAATAAATAAATTCACAAAGCATTGGCTTAACCAATTAATTCTTTCGATTTCTTCGGAAAATGTGTATCCAAACTGTCATAAACATATATATATATAATATAATTATGATAAATAATTAATTATAAATGTAGTAATTGTCATTGAATAAACTCATCATAACGCAAAAGGTTGTACTTTTTCCATGGAGTACACTCGTTAAAAACAATTAACTGGTTAATTAATATGCGCGATTTTGTTTTGCTTTAAAATGCAAAAAGCAATTGAGAATGCATTTTGGAAACATTTTGCTTTTCCTTGAAGGATTTTATTCTAAATTTAGAGCATGTTTATAATTTTAACATATCTCTCACTTGCCAAGTATTATATTTTAAACTCTTGAATTTTTGGAATATAGCATTAACCCACGCATCCGATATACAGAGAGTTAAACATAAGACATAATTTTCAAAACTGGTCCCTTTTTTGAGTTTCGGAGATCAAAATATCAATATTTATTAAAATCAAATCGATTCATTGATCACAATACAGCGTAAGTTGAATAATTAAAAAAAACATCTTACGAATAGAGAAAATACTTTTGTACTTAAAGCATGATATGTGTCAAATATATTGCTTCAATTAGCAGGCTCATGACTTTAAATTTACACGCTTAATTTCATTATAAATATATACCCAAATTCTTCTAAACTTTCCACAGAAAAACTTATCTTTTCTAATCTGCTTTAAAGACATGATTCACTTGAACGGCGATGAGTTATCGCGCGTTCATTAAGCTCCAATGGCATTCTTCATTCATTTACGGATAATTAGGTCGAAAATTCTGAGAAAGATGATAATTTTTGATTACTTTTAAGCCTGTTTTATACAAAATTGAGAACTAATGAGGATAATAACTGTAAATAGGTGGGGAAATTCTTCTAATTTTCAGAGACAGGTGATTAATGTTGGTTAAGTGGAGTGTATTTCTTCCTGGAAAGGGAGAATGAAACTTGAAAAGAAGTAATTTTCTCAGTGAATTATTTGCATATTTACTTTAATTATTCGTATTAAAAATGAAATATTCGTTTATGAAAAGAAAATACAACTATTTTGGTATTCAAAAAACAATAGTGTAGTGTTTTAACGTTTTCTGGACTAAGAATGTTTAGTTCGTTTGTGTCTGAAAGAATATAATTCAGAAAAGTCGTGTTTTAGTGATTGATCTTCTTGTAACGGAACCTTTAGATAATACATTTTTTAAAAATAAATATTAATTCATTTAAATATTTATTTAGAATTTCATTGTTTCAATTTTTAAACAGCTTTTATACATTATGATAACTTTTTGTTTACACAGACGGGTCAAAGGACCCATTCCTGATTTGTTGTGAATTTTCCATTTAAAATTTCGTGTTTTGAACTTCATTCATTTTTACTGGTGAGACCATTGCAATTTCGCATGCTTTATTAGAGATTTTAAAGAGTCGTAGTGGAAGCTATATTGTTTACACAAATTCTTTAAGCGTTTTACAATCTTTAAAGGCACTTCGAAATCATACTCATCCGATGATTTCTGAGATATTAGACATACTATAAACCTATCTATCAATGTTTTACAGTTTTATTCTGCTAGATACTATTCCATGTGCGAATATGTGGGAATAAGCAGGCTGATAAAAATGACAAATCCGCCATTCGTTTTTTAGAAACACCCATACCTGCACGTGACTTCAAGAAATAAGCAAAGGGCTATCTTTATATCATCTGGCATACTGAGTGGGATTCGGAAATTCTAAACAAACTTCATACTTATAACCATATCGTAGAAAATTGTCCTTCTTTAAATTATCGAAAATAAAAAGGCGGAATAATTATTTAAATAACAATATCTGTGTTAAAATCTTATACCTTTAAACGAGCAATTCTTTTATGTGTGTGGATACATATAATATATAAATTTATTTCGTGTGTCTCGGAAACGGCTCTAACGATTTGAATCAAATTTTGTATTTAGATAAGGTTTTGCTTTTTAAGTTTATACATATCATGTCTTTTCTGAAAAAAAAACCGTGATTTTACACAGAAAAAAAAACATTTTTTTTTAACTAATTATTAGAGCCTTTTTCTATCTGCTCTCTTGTTGACAATCTTATATAGCGCCTTCTCGGACCCGGTACACCATGATAGTGAAGTACAAAAATATAAGTAGTGAGAGATAAACTGTCAAAATGAATACTGGAATCCATCCGATTGTTTCGAATAACTTGTTAAACTAAGCGCTTTCATGATTTTTTTAATTAAATGAGCAGTTGACTTGTAGGTGAGATTGAAAAATATTCATATGTAATCAGTATGTGATTCGTATTTAAATATTTTCTTATTTAAATATTTCTTAAGCGAGAAAAGCTTTGTTTTCCAGATATTAAGATTTACAAGAAGGAAACAATCAATACAATTATAAATGAATGACTTTTATAAAGGATTCTGATACTATGTTTCATATCAAATGATCAAATATTTGGTGCAAAGGTAGTTTGTTAATTAATACTAAAGAATATAAAGCGAGTAATTTTCTCGCAATCGATGAAATAGAATCCTATTATCTTCAAAATTTCTGGTTACTGAGTGTATTATTTGCTGATTATTCCTAGTCGTCAAGAAGTGTAGAGCTGGATAAGTCTTTATGCCAATAAACCAAATTGTAATAACCTAACATCTCTGTTTTAGTATTTCATTTACTGAAATTGCTTATTTATATTACTTCGTTTATAGTTTACTGAACACGACCGTGCTTTTACATTATGTATTGCAAGTAAACCTTTGTTATTGGACAGTTATAATGCACATAAAATGCTTGAAAGGTCCTGATGAAATCTTTGCGATAATACCTTTTAGAGGTTTCATTTAGTTTGTAAACTGTTCTACCTACAAATGTTATCATTTATTAGTTTGCAGATACAACCTAGTGCATGCAAATTGTGAGAGATCACTAAATAAAGTTGTTTAATCGATAGATGACATGTATTTAAACAGTTTGCAAGGACATTGGGATTTCGTCCCATGACAACAATTCAGGTCCCTTTTAACGATTGAAACATCTGATTCCGCGACTATCTCCTTGAAAGGCTGACTAAATTACTAAATGCGAGATGATGCTTAATTTACATTCCAAATCAACATACCAATCATTAGTTAGGCAAAAGCTACAGCTGCTTCAGATTGGAAGTTAGATTTCCTCCATCAGTACACATTGCTGTCAGGAATGATATAGTAAAGTTTCAGAGGTTTTGGCGAGTTCAAAAAAATTAACATCGAATTATCAATTTAAATAGGAATTTAGTTACATATTTCGCATTTTATCAACATAAAATCAGAAACAGAGAATACAAATATTAATCTTATTTTATAAATTACTATTAATGAAGAATTAGATGAATTTTTCTGCCATAATGAAGATTTAAATTACAAATTTTGGAACGACATTTAAATTCGAGAACTTAATGCATTTCATGCGGATTTTTTGTTTGGCATGTTCAGTCATTTTCGATGTAGTTATTTAAATCTTAAAAATCAAATGTATTTCAAAATTTATCTAAAATTATTTTTTCATGTCAAATATGAAATAGACGTAAATCATGTATGCCAAAAATTGCTTGAAAACAATATTTTTTCTCTATCCCATTTGAAATATCCTGAATAGAAGAAGGACTGAAAATAAAACCATTTTATGTTTGTTTTTATAAACCATATATATATATATAATATATTGTCTTGAAAGCATTGGCGAAATTAAAAAGGCGATGGGCTGTTTAGTGAAGGCTGATTATTATTATTCAATTGAAGATTTATGGTGAGATTTATATAAAGATAAATCTTTAAATAAATTTTAAGACCTTAATGATTTTAAGATCTAATAAAATATAATTTTTATTATTATTTCCAAGATAAACTTTACATAAACTCGAAATTTGGCATTAAGTTCTGATATTAAACACAAAGAGCATATATTTTAGAAGATTATCTTCATACGCTTACAGCAATTCAAATAGACTGAAATTATTACATTTATATTTATGCATATAATAATGTTTATTATTAATATCTGTGTTAAAAATTTGAAAGACATATATTTGTTTAATTTATCTTGGACATAGTTAAACATTATTAGTAAGGATAAGTACAATTATAAAAAAGTTATATCAAATTGGTACATTCCTTAGATAGTTTGTAAGTCTTAAGTGATGACTTTTTTTTTCTTTGGATATAAATATTAAAACTTATCAGAGGGAAATGCAATTTTAAAAGTTCCAAAAAATTTTATTGTCAATTGAAATTTTTTGGTTACATGAAATAAAGTTGAAATTATTTATATCCTCGAGTTACAGTTATCATGCGAGAGAGTTCACACCAGAAATCTGATCTGTAAGTTGTCGTTGGTTTTAACTCAAGGATATGAATAATTATCAGGAATTGGTAGTATATTTTGTTCGGTAGATTAAAATGCAGTTGCTTAGCTCTATCAATATTGAAAAGCCCGAATGTCCACAACAGAGGGCACCTTAGTCGCCTCGCCGTCAATGCTAAATTTTCTCCCGTTTTCTCTAAATGTAACTGATTAAATATTCGAGGCGCCTGATTAGTTCATTAGAGACGCTCGACCAGATGGGTTTGGAGGGCAGTGGGATTTCTCAGAACTCTCGAAGAATGTCCAAGCAGTGTGGTGTTTTTCACAGAAATATGGGTTTGCTATTTTTGCGTGTGATAGGGAATTTTTCTTACCTTTGAAAAACAAATTCCTGCCTCCTTGTATTCCGAGCTATTCGAACTCCAATGATTTTAGAAATGAGAAGGTTAAATAGGTTAAAAAAATATTCCCAATGAATCAAGGAAATAAAAACATATTTTCCCCCCAAATGCTCTCTTATAATAAATTGATAAATACTTTAACCATTTTTATTTATTATCTTTATAATCGTTTAAACATAAATTCAATTGCCACAAATGGGTTTATGAGGTAAATAAATAGATTTTTATTATTTCTTAGGAAAACATTTCGCTTAAGGTAAAATTCAGTTTTTCTTAAACTACCAATTATTTAATCTTTTGAGATATTAAATGAAACAATCCTTTGATTATCAACGATACTATTACTAACTAGTTAGCTATAATTTAGAGACTTATCGTATGTAATGCAGTAAAATGCAATCTCATATGCTTTCATTTTGAAAGTTCAATTTTACTAATATAGAAAAACATGGCAAATCTTTAAAAAAATCATTTTTTCCTGGGAAATTAATGATAAAACTTGAAGTATATTTATTTTAATAATCATGACATTAAATGTTATTTTTTTAATTTTTAGAAAGATATCATTGGTTGTTATGGAATATACCATTATTTTCATGATATTTCAAATATATAAGAAGTTTTATTTCTGTCCCTCATCTCAAATAAGAAGCTATTTGTCAATGCAGAACTCAAAAAATAAAATGAATTAAAAATTCTCCGATATTTTAGAATAACCAAATAATTTGACAAATAAATTCAGTTTTCAAAGCGGTTTCTAAAACTAGATTCATGGAAAACGTTAAAAAACTTCTTTCAATATCTGTCACATCATTCATTGGCTTAGAATTTGAAATGAAATTCTATCTTATCTGGGATGATAGGACGCATAACTGCAATACAGAAATATTCCAGCTAACTCAAATTTGATATTAAGCTATATTTTTTTCCGACGTTTCGTTTCTCATATTTCACTCTTTAGAATATGATATGTTGGCAGAATTCAGAAAGTAAAAAGAATTTCATTATTAACAAGCTACATTACTTACATCAATTTTCAAACTATCGCAAGAGGAAAAAAAGAAGGTAATTTTTTCGTAATCAATAAAGGCCTTTAAAATGTTTTTTAGTAGTATGACTAAATTGTATCATGCTAATATCAGATTTAAAAAAAAACAGGATTATTCATTATCGTTTGCGAATTCTTTTTTTTTCATACTGTAGTAAAATTTGAAAAGTTAAGATTCAGGACTCTGCTTGTTAAACATCAATTTGTTCATTATCTTTCAAAAATGATTCGGCGATAATGTTAGAAATTGATATGACAGAATTTTTTTAAATTATTAGATTTGGAAATAAATAATAACGACGTGAATTCGATAATGCATTTATATTGATTAGAGATGAAATCCATCGATACATCGATATGATGGAGACTTATGATGCGATGTTATCGATATGCTATGACAGCGTTTCTCAACCTTTCAGTATTCGCGTCCCAGTTTTCAATCATAATTTCCATCCCCCCCCCGCTTACAATAAAATGTATACAACAGTAATGTATATTGAGTATTTTGTATTCTGTTTTTAATTTTTTTTAAATAACTGCCAAAAAAAAGTAAAAGCGAGCCAACATTGTCGAGAAACCACATCTGGCATTTTGCAAAGTGGGCAGTGAACAGATGAAGCGAATGAAAGCGGGGTAAATTTAAATATTATATTTAAAATAAAAGCCAAACAGGGAGATAACGTTAAAAGAATAATGAAAGTAGAAAAATTCGTTAATGAAAGTTAACCTAGACGTGGTGAGCTAAATTTAGAAATTCGGAATACATTTTTTTGAATAAGAAAAGAAACAAATCAGAACCATGATTAAACAAAAAAAAAGTTTTGGAAGAGAATCCACACGACCGATGCCGTCTCGAGCATGCGCAGATGTTTTCTCATAGGAAGAAGGAAAATGTTCGATAACACAAATTTCAATTCCAGCCAGTCTCATTCGAGTCGATCCTTCTATCGCTATCGAATATATCGTGAATGTGTATGTTATATACATTTTAATATTTATTGCAATTCACCATATTAAATATTTACTGCAGCAGATTTATGCAGATTCATGATAAATTTTTAAGCGGTAATAAGCGAGCATTAGACGACAGTCAAGCATCAACAAGTACACAGACAAGAGTGGTTGCGAAAATAAAATCAGAAAATATTCTCAAAAATACTTAAATTTTGGGTTTACCAGTACTGAAGTAAATGAAGAAGAAATACCACTGTGCTCAAAAATGTTGGCCGCAGGCAGTATGAAACCTAATAAATAACGACATTTGGAAACGCTTCACAGTGAGTACGTCAATAAACCCAGAGAATTCTTCGAATTAAAATTAAAATCAAATAAAAAGCAAAAATCATTTTTAAAGAAACTTTGTTTGTGAATAAAAAAGCTTAAATTGCATCTTATAAATTTTCATATAAAATAGTCAGATGTAAAAACCCTCACACCATTGGTGAAGAGCTTATTTTGCCCTCAGCAATTGAGATTGTAGGAACTATGTTTGGAGATAATTTTTCGAAACAATTGCAGTCCGCACCTGTTTCAAATGATACTGTTGCTCGTCGAATTGGTGATATATCTGAAGATATACAGTGCCAGCCTTTCTCGAAGTTGCGTGACAAATTGTTTTCAATACAGCTTGATGAAGCAACAGATAGTAATAAAGATGCTCATTTAATTGCCTATATTCGATTCTGTGGTGATATGTCAATAGTAGAAGAACTACTTTTCTGCAAACCAATAGAACTGAAAACAACGGACCTCGCATTATTTGCTGTTTTAAATGATTTTATGAACGAGGCAAACATAGAACGGAAAAATTGCATCGGAATATGCACCGAAGGTGTTCGTTCAATGTCCGGAAGATTCCAAGGTATACAAGCACATGTAAAACAAAAATCGCCTCAGTGCGTCTGGGCACATTGCATGGTCCACAAAGAAGCTTTGGCTTCGAAAGAAATGAGTCCTGGTCTGAATATTGTATTAATTACTGTTGTAAGAGTAGAAAATTATATGAAAATGAGACCCCCTGAAATAGAGAATCTTTTCTGCACTTTGTAAAGACATGGGTTCAGTACATTCAGCGTTATTATTTTATTGCGAGGCAAGATGGTTATCACGTGGGAAATTTTTGCAACGTGTTTAGGAATTAAGAGAAGAAGTCGCCATTTTCCTAGAAGAAGAAAAGAGACCGGAGGCCGAGAATTTTCGCGATGGTATATTTGTGACGAAATTGAGCTACTTGGTCGACATATTCGAGATATTAAATAAATTGAATCTTCAACTCCAAGGAGCAAATACACATATGTTGGATACGAGTGATAAATTTAATGATTTTTGTAGAAAATTATAATTGTGGAGAAGAAATTTAAAGCAAAGAAATCTAACAATATTTGCAAATATGGATGATTGTGCTAAAACTTACAAGGCTGAAGAAGAACATGTAAAAGTTATTTTTGTAACCACTGAAAATCATTTAGCCATGCTGGCAAAGAATTTTAAAAAAGTATTTTCTTGCTGACGACAAACTGATAGCAAGTTACGAATGAATTAGGTATCCATTTCATAGGTATCCATTCCTGAAGGACTCTCAATTGATGAGGAAAAAAAATTCATAAACTTCACGACAAGTGGCGAAACTAAAAGACAATTAAGTAATAAATCACTATTTGAATTTTGGGCAGGAGTAGAGGATGATTTTAATTGCACTAAAAACAAGAGCATTTCGCATTATATTACCATTTTAAACATCCTAACTTTGTAAAACTGGATTTTCTGCTGTAGCACCTTTGAAGACAAAATATAGATCTCGGCAGAACTGAGAGGGACTATTACAAATATTAAGCCTTCCTTCGAAAAACTTTATTCTGCAAGACAGGCCCTAGAAAGTCACTAATAATTATTAAATTTGTTTTAATATAGTATGTTTTGATTAAGTAAGTTTTTATTTAGTAAGTTGTTTTACTTTAATAAGTTATTAAATATGTCGAAACGTATTTTGTTTTCTATGTGTATGTGTGCTTTCCTTCCAGTTAGTTAATCAATTTTTTTAAATATTTTCTCTTGGATATTCTCGCTCCCCCCCCGTAGTGTGCTCGCGCCCCACAGGTTGAGAATCGCTGTGCTATGATATAAATGCTTAAACTATGATAATGTGTTTTTTTTTTTACTGACATTTTAAATCTATTTCGTTTTCTGTTTTTTTGCTTGACAATATGTTACTTCTTCGCTTTTTATGTTTGATGTCGGTTCTGAAGTCATTGATGATGCTTCACTGTATTAAGCAATTAGCAATGCTTTGCATGGAAGTAGGTGTTGCCATTTTATCTTTTTAAATTTTTAATGCTATGATTATTGATATAGTTTTCAGTTATCATGGCAGAGAAAATGATCGATAGTTTAATTTTAGCTATAATAGGTTAGTTATAATTCAAACTATGATTGATAGTTTAATTTTAATCTTTCTCCAAAATTATTTTAAATTTCTGTTACCTCAAATTCCATAGGAATTTGATTGGTCCGTTTCCGTTCGGAATCCGTTTTTACAGTTTCAAGTTGTAGAATCCCCTTGGAGCTCTCGTATCGGCAATTTGATTATCTTACCCATTTCAAAAATAATATAAAAATTTGAAAAATCATAATTGCAAAAATCTGCAAGAATTAATAGATGGAAAGTTTAAATATTTTTCTTAAAATCTTTATTATTTTCTTAGGAAATTATTTGCATATATGAATGTATAATAGCGCATTCATATTTTGAATTAATTGAAATTGTGATGGACTTTTTTCCCTCATAGAATTTTATATGCTTTAAATACTGTTGGAGTCACTGAGTACATGGAGCCAAACAATGAGTTTTTTTTTCACTCTGTGATTTCTAAAGATTTGAAACAAGTGCTAATTCAATGTGACTAAATCTTCCAAGCGACTAAAAGACAATCTTCGCGCATCAATAAATCTTTTCCTTCTACTTGAGGCTCGTCGAGTCTGGTTCGAACATTCTCATCAGCAGAATTCTTTGTCATATTTTCCGTGATTTCCACATATTTCGAAAAGTTCCTGGAATATGTGGCGTGCAAATTATTGCACGAATAATGTGATTAAATCTTTTGCGTAGGATTAAATCATGCTTTAACATCAATTGGAATTTTTAATATTCTAGTTTGATGTTTCAGGCGAAAATTTAAGATTAAGAGGGATTCAACAAAAAGAAGTGGCCGATAATTTACTTTGAAGCAGTATTTTATTTTCTGTAAAGATTTTCCACTAGTAGAAAATGCTGAATTACATAGAAATAAGTTGGAATTTTTTTCGATTTTATTACATCAACTGTCTCTTTTTCAACAATGTAAATTGATTAGCATTTATAAGATACAGATATATTATATACGCACAAAATATAAAAATTTGCTTTTATTCTAAAAAAAAGGATAGTTTTGTTAGGATATAGATGCATCTATTCCGTCCTCTTCATTTCAATCGGTGCTTTACCACCACAAACGATAGTGTTCCCAGTAGCCATGTGCAGATCATATATGTACAACTTGCCTCATCCAATATTCTTTAAAGTATGAGTAGTAAAAGTATGAGTAATAATTGTAAGAGAGTAAAAGTATGAGTAGTAAAAGTATGAGTAGTAAAAGTATGAGTAGTAATTGTATGAGTAGTAATTGTATGAGTAGTAAAAGTATGAGTAATAATTGTAAGAGAGTAAAAATATGAGTAGTAATTGTATGAGTAGTAAAAGTATGAGTAATAATTGTAAGAGAGTAAAAGTATGAGTAAT
>JAPMOR010089779.1:127323-141439 GCA_026543865.1 Argiope aurantia
AGTAAAAGTATGAGTAATAATTGTAAGAGAGTAAAAGTATGAGTAATAATTGTAAGAGAGTAAAAGTATGAGTAAAAATTGTACGAGACTAAAAGTATGAATAGTAATTGTACGAGCAGTAAAAGTATGAGTATCATATAGAACTTTAATCCGATTTTAAATTATGTGATGTTTGTAATCAAATTTATTAAATCCAATATAAATTCTACCTAATGTTACCAATTTCTTTTTGAAAATGAAAACAACAGCAAAGGCATGTTATAATTATTTTAAAGCATATTATTTTTTACTAAAAAAATGCTTTTTTCGTTTCAAAAATTAATCATATAAATCATATGCTAAATCTTGTTATTTAAATCACTGCGCTTTTAAACTGTTCTATTCGATACATCACTGATTGACGGACAGACTTATTGTTGTCAAATTTAATACAACATCCGCTGTGTGAGAGACATTTAAAATTTCTTCCATTTAGCTTCTTGTAGTTTTGTGTTGCTTTCGAATTCTTACAGACTGACTTACAGATAAGATTTAAAATTTCAAATATTCACAATTTTAGGCTGGTATAAAGCATACAAATCTTTCATATTGTGTGCTTTATAAGCAGGCAGCAGGATAAATTATAAAAAGGCTCTAAATAAAGAAGTAAATTTATTTTTAAATTTAAAAAAAAGAAGTAAATTTATTAAATAAACAAGAAAATTGTCTTCTTTGAGGAAAAATATTTGTTTGAACGATGGTTTAAAATAATGAAAATTATTTATGAAGAAATGTAATGTAAATATGAGTGAATGTTGATAATTTTTCGCATAAATAGTCTGACAGTTAAACATTAAAAATATCAAATAAATAGTTTCTTCTTTGAATATAGGCATTAGACATTTTAAAATTACACTACCCAGGCTGACTTTTATTTTTGACGAAAACTGACTTCAAAACAATCCTTCAATCTACGCGAAAGCAGTTATTAGAACTTTCATGCTTACGTGGGTTCAAAATGAAATCAAAACAATAACATCCAGAAATGAGACATAATATATAATGTTTACTCTTCTTCCAAAGAATAATAAAAAAAAATTAATAAAATAAAAATAAAAATTCTTTTTTAGATTTAAAAAAGCTTTTTGACCATTTTCACTCTCTCATATTCGAAATATTCAAAGAGAAAAGTTTTATAATTGCCAAAAAATTCGAGCACGAGAATTTGGCGAATCTTTTGAATTCAGACCTCCCTGAATTCTTAAAACACATTTTTGGTCTGTCTAACAGATAACGTAATAATTTCAAATCGTTTCGAGCTAATAGAATAAGTTTTGGTGCACGGACATTACATTGAATTAGTAGATTTCTATCAAATTTTTAAGGAAATGCATTCTGTCTGTCTGTCAGATTGTACGAATACAAGTGAGTTAGATACCCTCAAAATATATAAACCTTGGTAGATAAAATTCATATATAGGTTTCCATTTAAAGTGTTGATTTTTTTTTCAAATCTTAAATTAAATCTGCCAAAGGGGATGAACGTCTGTAGATCTATATTTTTGCATGCAAGCAAATTCATTCAAAGGACGTCTGTCTCTCTATCTGTTCGAGTACAAGTGAAATCCATAATCAGAAAATATAAAAATATAGATAGACAAAATTCGACACGCTGATTTGATATCTAAATTGTAAATTCTTATCAAATTTTCAATCAGTTATGTCAAAGAGATTACAATCCTTCAACATTTAATTTATGATGCAGTTGATCATAAATGCAACCAATTTAAATTAATAAAATTTTGTTAGCTCCGTGCCTGATATCTATTTCAATCAAAATGCCCCAAAATCAAAATACATATTTCGTTTTTGTGGACTTGTGTATTAACTGCCAATCAGTTATTAATCACCAAATGTAGCAGGCTAGGTTCAGGAAAGAAATTATATTCTTGCAAAAGAAGATAATATTTAGCAATTACTGTTTGCCATTGCTATGCCAGGCATATGAGGCTTTATCCAAGTTTTATAATTTTATAGAAGTGGCCAGTAAATGGATAATGTTTTTATTACAATGTAAACGAGAATATTTTTGACTACGCCAATTGATCATATTTTCGTATACGAAGGTTACAGAGAGAAGAAATTTCAAATGAGGAAACGTTTTTTTTCTTCGACATTTTAGAGAATCTCCAGTATCAGACCACTACCTGTGTAAGAAAAATACATTTTTGGATTTAAGTTTGCTTGGTGTGCACACGATTCTTAAAAACTGTACATAACTTGACGGATAAATTTTAATATGTATTTTTAAACTAAACTTGTGAATATCTATCAAATTTTGGACGAAATCTATTTACAAGAAGTTTTTCTGTTTGTCTGACCGAGTTCATGTAAATATGATAAGAATCGGAAATACATAGATAGATAAAATTTGATATATTTAGTTTTATTGTTGGAATATCGCATAAAATTTTAAACCATATTTGTTGAACACACTAACGTTTCTTCATTTGTAATATAGGAGTATAATACTTCAAAACGGTCACGACATAAATAAATGAAATTTAATATGTAACCTTTCAATCCAAATCGGAGATTTAAGTCAAATTTTGTTTCTTAATGGTGTAAAAAGAAGTAATCTAAATCTTCTAAAATGATTCCTTGAATTATATTAAACACAAAATGGGTCCTATTAAGTCCATATGAACGAAAGTTGGAAAGGAGATGTTGTTCCCTATTTTGTTATCACACTTCTTTGTTTGTCTCTTCTGAAACGAGAGTATTAAAATTCTGGGCATTCATGAATCTGACCAAGGTTCGGAAATTTTATATAGAGATGTTAAACCTGTGTTTGGGAATTATTATAAAAACGAACTGGACCATCAATCCTCGCTTTGCTTTCATATACTTCTATGTTTGTTTAAAGTAAATATACAAAATGTGTTTGACATATCCAGTGGTTTAAAAATTTTTTTTTGATTGTATTTAATTTTTCATTCTGTTTATGAGATGCATTTATCCTTTCTTTTGGAATAACTCGAGATGCTGGTATTCAAATAATTGTCACAGATGCATTGTAAAAGAAATAATTATTTTTGTTTTCATCGAACAGAACAGTTTGCAATCCCCACTGAAACACTTACGATATGGAAATAATAAAGATTTTTAAAGTAACTTTTCTTAGACATGGGAGTTCAGTATTAAATATTTAAATACTGTCAATACTGTCATCAAAATTTCTTTTGATGGTATTTGTTAGCATAGATAAAAATTCAAGAAAGTTTTAAAAAAAAGTATTTTTATAAATTTACAGTAAAAAATTCAACTATTTTTGGGGTAGGCTATAAGAAATTTCCTCGTTCTTAAAGTTCTGATTCCGTATTTCTTCTTTCTGCAAATATAGTATCAATAGATATTGTCTGAAAAAATTATTATTATTTAAAATTATAAATAAAATAAATGTAAATGTTAATACAAAATCGCATAAATTATATTCATTTAAAAAAGATAATCCATTCAAACTTGTATGCTTAGAATTGATTGTTAACTTATTAATATAGATAAAATTGAGCTTGAATTTCAAAATAATATCAATATCATAGCATACTAAAGCTAATAGCATCTTAAATACATTTTAGTTAACAAATATCTCATTTTTATGTTTTTAATAATTTAAACTGGGGCTCTTTACACTATGGAAGTGATTTTTATTATTTCCGATTTTTGCATGATATCCATGAAACAATTTATGTTATCCAACATTTTTATTGTTTAACGAATTATTTAATTTTGTATACCTGTTGATGAAACATACCTACAGACCATTAAAAATGTTTTAGAAGGCACTTTTGTACAAATGCAGGCGAATTGTTTGATTGTCCTTCCATTAAATGCTTTATAACAGCAAAAGTTGGAAGTTAAAGGAAATAATAGTTTTGTCCTTCAGGAACTCGGTGATCATCATTTTGTTAGTCCAACGCATACGAATACTTCATTGAAATAACAGAAATAATATTTTGTAATGCTTCATTTTAGAATTAAGTCCAAGTATTAAAACCATTAGGAATAATGCTAAATTTTATAATGGTATTTAATTAATAAAAATCTAATTATAGAGGTGATTTCAAATTTTAAAATAGTTCAATTAATATTTCAATAATAAAAATAATTTATCAATGAGGCAGAAAAAGGGCTTTTATCTTCGAATTCTCAATGAAAGTTTGAAAAAATAATGAAAGAGGAATTAAAAACATATATTAAGGAAGCGACTCAAGAATCTATTGAAGCTGATTCAATTCAGAAAAAAAATTCTATTAATTATTTATTATTATTTTCTAAAGAAATTTTCCATTCCGTTGAATATGTTCTTTACAAGAAACCAAGCGCATAAAATGTTATAACTAAAATTAAAGAAAAAAAATAGATTTTTTCTTGCCTTTTTAAAGGCTTTCTCCATTTATAATTGTGAAAATATGGCTTTTGTAGGAAATATACAATGAAATTTAATATTCCACAAGTTTTAATGAAAACAAATATTTCATTTTCTGGCAAAAGTTCAAGTAAAACAATAAAAATTATATTTCTCAAATCTTATGATAAGGTTTCAAACTTAAGGTTTAAGCATAAGGTTTCAAGGCTAAAGAACATGGGATTTACTTATTGACATATTTTTCTCATAGGAAAAAATCTTTTACTACTATGATAAAATTATGCAGTCAACCAGAATTTTAAAATTTTAGAAAATCGAATTTTTATACTTCAGTCTGATGCAAATATTTAAAGATAATTTAATTATATAATTTTCTCGATTTCTGTATCTGTTGAAAATTTTTGTTATTATCGAATTGTATGTTATTTCCGACGTTTTTGTAATTCCGGATTTTTATTTGGATGATAAGTAAAAATATATATGTATATTAAATATAAGGCATATGCTAAAACTAAACACCCTTATTGCTTTTCAATCATTCAGTTCGCAGATATGTGGTTTTTCATGTTATCTATTTAAATTGATCTAACAGTAAAACAAAAATAGATGTGTTCTGAAATCAGTGGGAGTGTGTTAGATTGTGATCTTTGGCATTTTTTGGCGATTGATAATCGATATCGGTTCCAAATTACCACATAATGCATTTTTTTTTACTAATTAAACCAAAACCACACAGTTACACTTGTAATCACAAAATCAAATGCCATATTTAATATACGAGGGGTGATCCAAAGAAAGTTTACAAGGAAAAATACTTTATCAACAATGACACATGATACAAATGGCAATTAAGAGACGTATGGGGCGGTCACTTCTCTACATAATTACTAAACCCGTTGATGCATTTATCACTCAGCTGGACCAGTTTGTTGAACCCGTCTTGACAATAATCAGGTTCCTGGATATTGAACCAGTTTGAACACAACCATCTAATAAGAACCTTGTTTCGGGTAAGTGTTTCTTCAATGCCGGAAAAAGGAAATTGTCACTGGGGGCCAAATCAGTGGTGAAGTGGGAGGGGGGGGGGCTCCACCTAATGTTCACCTCCCACCTAAATGTTCACAGCAATTTCTCTGCCCGCTTCAAAAAAAATGAAACCATTTCGCCACCTGTTGTCTACTCATTGCTTCGCCCTCGTATACTTCAGCGATTTGTCTGTGAATGTCCGATGGGGACACATTCTTGACCCATAGAAATCATATCACGGCTCGCACCTCTGTGCGAGACCACTTCTCTAGACGTCTTGCCCTTACTTTCTCTGTTTCAGGTCTCAATACAACACTATCTGCTCGAACGACCGGTCTAAGATAATTAGCGCCATGAGTCTCCACTCTGGGTACCAATATTCCAATCCACAATTTCTACTTCCAAATGCTGCTGCTTTTAAACTTTTTTTGAATCACCCCTCGTATTTATAGATATCCTGTTTTAGAGTTATCGTTTTCACATGATTGAAATAGTAGAAATAAACAGTTGGTCAACCCCTTTATATCTTTGATTGCCAAATTGATATATACTTACATTTTAGATATAAATATATATACCAAATTTTATATGCCTTTCTCACATCCAGTGTGTTGAATTATATTCGAATATACAGACAATTAAACATACTCTGAATGGAATTTGTCCGAAATTTGTTAGTAATCAACAAATGTAAACTAAAGATCATATATCAAATTTTAACCATTTTACTCAAAGCTTTTTGGACTTACCTTATTCAAACATCCAGTCAGACGGATAGACATACACACATGATTCCATCCAGCGGTTGTGATCATCACATAACTTTTTCGCATACTTTCCAATAAATGCTTTATCCCTCTTTCTATGCATAAAATTGTGAACCATGGATAAAGCCTTGCATGGCATTTGTAATGGATGGTTACGGAATATTGATCATTGGAGCGAATCTAGCATTTTTAAAAGTCGCAAGTATTTGAATTTTTAAATGCCTTTAGGGAATCGATTGATTTCAAAATTTGACACAAAACTGCAGTTGTAGTCACAAGATAACATACCGAATCTCCTTTATTTAAAACATTTCGTTTATGAGTTATGTTTTTACATGCTTGTACAGACCGAGAGAAGATAGCTGTTTGGCAGATTCAATACCAATATTCGATTTGATGCACACATGCTAAATCTGTGTACCAAATTTTATCTACCTAGCTCTTTTTGCTTTGTAGTTATCTAGTTTACTTGTACTCAAACAGCCAGCCAGACACATACTTCTTTTGAATGTGTTTCGTTCAAATTTTGATGAATATCTGCAATTCGAATCGTGAATCCATATACCAAATTACATCCGCTTTGCTTAAAGCGTTTTAAGGGTACTTTTCCGTTAGCCGGGTGCAAATGTCGCCAATTGTGAACCAAACGCGAATTTGGCGTATTCTATATTACTTGGCGACTTTTCGCTTTCGTCTAACGGGAGCTCCAGACCTCCCACCCTAACGGAAAAGTACCGTTTTAAGCTATCATATTCAGCAACAGACTGACTGACGCTTTATAAGCCAGATAACAGCTACAAGACATGAGTAATTACTTTTGTCTTGTGGTCTTGTTATTCGGCTACGAACCCAAACATTGCGAGTTCGGTCCTCGCTATCGCCAATAGCTACAGACTAACGCCGAAAAATGTTTGTCGCATCAGGGAGGTTTAAAGTATGGAGATTCGAAAAATTCTTGAGTTTGGGCTTTTTACCAATGATGATACTTCGTCTATACTTTGTAGCAGTATAAGTAGTAAGTGATAAAACGCTTATGAATTGCAAATTCTTATTATATTTTCATTCTGTGCCATGAAAAATCGGTTTCATTAATTTTTATGGCAATGCATTGCTAAGAGTACGATTGTTTTTAATGTCCCTGTGAAGTTTTAATGTCCCAATTGTATAATTAATCCTTCTTTGATAGTATGATTATTAAAAGACCGATATATGGATCACAGCCCAGGTTGTCAAATTTTGACAAATATTTGTTCTTATTCAACTCTGTTAGTAATATTAAAGTTGGAGTGATTTAATGCGATTCTTTTAATATTTTTTTTCATGCTAAAAGGTCATTTAATTGTCAATAATTAGAAATTATTTTAATTAAGAATCGAATATTTACTGGGTAAGAATGTTTTCATAACTTCCCCAAGGCCTCTAAATAAGAATTATGATAAATTAATTATATCATATTGTAAGACATACAAATGGGTTTTAATAAATTCGCAATCGTCTGCATAAATAATCATGTGCTGAAGTCACAAAGCAAATTAATTTATTCAAAATTGATTATTAAGTAGGTGTGTTAATTATCTTATAAATTCATTAAACTGAATTAAATGTTCGTTAGTCTAAAAATAGGGAATGCATTGTAAGAGCATAAGGTACTGATTTTGATTTAATGAGCGTGAAAATATTTTGCAATATCTGCACACATTTCTACGGCAATGAAATTCGAAGTAAATGATTTAAAGCTCTTTGCATTCCATGAGATAATTAGAAAATTTTTAATATTAATAAAGGAAAACAGAAATGTTTATAAAGAAAAAGAATTTCCTAACCTCTAGTCCGAAGCTTCGAAAAATGATACTGCTTTAGGCTGAATTTATTAATTATTTTTAAAAAATGTACCATTAATTGTAGAAACTATCGTCACATTGTGTGCATCTGTAAGCATGGTAACGAAAACGATGAGAAGTATTGCTAATTTTTTAAAGTTATTAAAATTATAAAAAAAAGCATTCACAGAAATAAAAGGAAAATCAATAAAATATTTATTTCTTGACATTAAAATTCCTTTCTTGATCTGAAATAATATAATTCGAAGTCATGGAGAAAAAAATTGAAGTATCAAGATTAATTTATTATTAATAATTTAATTAAAATTATCCTAAACTCTTTATTATGAGAGCACCTACTACCAAACAATAAACAATATGCTAAATTTTAGTGCTATAATTTTAACAGCATATCCCATAGAAATTTTAATTAATTTTGCATCTTTCAAGTCACAAAGTCTTTAAATATTTTCATATTAAAAATAATTACATATATTGTCTATTAGGACATTATTTATAAATTTTAGAAATATGCTATATATTTTATTCATTAAAAAGGTTCTATATATTGGTAAGCATTATCAGATACTTTTTGAAGCCTGAAAGTTCCCATATTCCTTGACGTCATATAAAATGCTCTCGTTGTTGTCACGATGGACCAACTGTTTTAAATATTCTTACATATCAGTTATAATGCATATGCTGACTGATATATACATCTAAAATTTTATCTGAGTGCTTTCTTAACGCAAATGATCATGCACAGAAGAGTTTCATGTTGCATGGGAACTGTATTCTAAAATACTGATTGCTATAACTTAAGATTCTCTTTGCCTAGCATATCAATGCAGATATTGACATTCATTCTCCAAACAAATTTGGACGGAATCTGAATGATAGAAATGCGCACTCCAAGTCTTAAATTTCTAAGTGCAATGGATTTTACAGAAGAGAATAAAGATTTTCTCTGCTCCAAGAATGTTAGTAACGATAATCCATATCCATCTCAAAGCAGAAAAGAATTTCATTGACTGTTATATAGCCACGGCATCAGAACTTTTGAAAGGATAATACTTTGGAATATCCAGGAATATTTTATGAACCGTTGCATTTCATACATCTTATGCCATTGGTAAGAGATGAAAGTTTCGACTCTCCGTGAGATTTAAAGCCTGTCCTATTTTATGCTGAACAAAATAACTTCTGCCGTTATGATAGCAACTTTTTTTTTTTTTTTTTTTTTTTTTTCTATTTTGATAAAAATTTTTTTTTTTTTTTTTTTTTTTTTTTGCAATTAGGATGAAAACTCTATCGTTCTATTTTCTCGAATTCTTTGATTACTTTCTTCAATTATTATCTCGATTCTGGTTATCTTAATTCTTGCAGCATTATATAGTACAATTTGTCTTTTCAATGAAGCAGTTTCGTCTTCAAAGTGGGATGTTTAATATCTTACTTCGTTGCCAAAGCGTGTGAAAGAGAAACACATCCTTCATCTAGACATTTTAAATAACACTCTGTTTTACTCACATACAGATAACTTACACAGTAGTAAATTATATAAGGGTTTGCAATACCTATTATTAAATTGTTTTCATGTTAAATATTTTTTCCTTGTTTCAATTAACAAATAATTTTTATTTCGTAACTCTGACAAAAAATATGCATATAGACAACTCGGAATAGGTGATCTAAAACCAAACTATTGCATATGAAATTGATGTGATTGTTAATTTTGATACCGAAAATCGGGAGCATATATAAATTCCAAAGTTCTCTAGTAAAACGCGCCAAATGTCTCGGGTAGAAAAATAATAAACAATCTATCAATAACAACGATGTAAATCAGTATCGAATTTTGAATCAAATCTGTTGAAGGGGTTTCCCATCTGTCGGCGTGTACTTCCGCAAGCATGTTAAACGCATTAACTCTTAAATGCAATGACTTAAATCAATGAAAGTTAGTATATAAGATTATGATCTGCAATCGCTCTGCGTTTTGATGATTAGATTGCAGTCTTCGGAATCGTAAGATCGTAGATCCATGTTTCTTTTCAGGTATCCTCATTTATTCAACCACTAATCAAAAGTAGAGATTTGTCCCAAGTAGTGTTAATGTTGCTATAGAAATAAAATAGAAAAGAAAACGAATGAATTAGGCTTCAGTTCTTAAAATGGAAATTTTTTTTACAAGAGTAGTTGTGTGAGGTTTCTCAAATGGCTAAACCCGTGATCAGTTTACAACCAATTGACGTAATTACTGAATTTTCAATGTAAATCAGGCCGCGGTGGCCTGGTGGTAAGGTCTTGGCCTTGGAACAGGATGATTTCAGGTTCGAGACGCGATTCCACAGAAGAACCGTCGTGTAAGCGGGCCTGGTGCACGTAAAAACCGCCCGGACCAAACGTCCTTTCGCTGGTGTGGTGTGGCGTGGAGAGGAGTGTGCTAGTTCAGGTGTCGTACTCGTCATGTAACCGCGGTTCAAAATTACGAGATCCGTTCCAAAATAGCCCTAGTTGCTTTAAAACGGGACGTTAATACAACTAAACCAAGCTTCAGTGTAAACTAGTGGGAGTAGTCCCTCCAAAACTTTCTCACAAACTTTCTACAAAAAAGTGTTATCATAGATAATGTCTCTCACAGAACTGATCAGCAAAAGTTGTGGAATATTAAACTTTGGTGTGAGTTTAGCATGTTTATTGAATCCATCGTGTCATCCTTGGCGAGTTATTTGGCGATTAAACTCTGACGCGATTAATAGTATCAGAAAATCGAATTTCTGTTTTAGACGCGTCTTACTAATCGATTGAAAGAAAAATCGGACACTAATCTATACTTGTAGTCACAAAATACCATACCAAATTAAATATATTCAATACATTGCATTTTTAAGTTACCACGTTTCTATTTTTCTGAATCTACAGACCGACAGACAATCATGTCCTCATTGTATTTGGCTCAAAATTTGATAAGTATCTACATTATTTATGTTAAATATGTATGCTGAATTTTATGCATCTAGCTCTCTTCAGTTTGTATTTATGTTAATTTACAATAAAACTGCTGGACAGACGGATTTCCTCTAAACGGAATTTGTACAATATAACATAGAAATTTGCACATTTGGTGTAAAGGCCTTATAGCGAATTTCATTGATCTAGATTTGAACGTGTATGAATTATATTTATTACAGATAGGCGGGCGGACATTTGACAAAATAGTGTCTTTTGATCTTAGACAGGTCTAAAATGTAGAGATTCGGCAAAATCTCGAGTTCAAATTTTTTGACGATTACTGTATTTTCTCCATACTACGTATACGAGAAAGTACAAATAAAAACATTTCGTCTTTGCACTTCAAAGGCCTTTCTAATTTGCTTTAAAATATATTTTAACTAATATATAATTTAAAGCAAATTAGAAAGGCTTTTGAATAAATTGTATAATTATAATAATGTGAATATCAGCTATTTGAATTTTGAAGAAAGAAATTTAGCCAACGGAAAGGCATTTGATAACCAATGACAAAAATTCATACGGTGCATTGACAGAAACATAAACAAATTCATTGGGCGAATGAAACACAATCGCTGTTTAATGAAATCTCTCAAACATTCTTCGCAATTACGTCATCCAACGGTCTTATCTAGCGAAGTTTAATTTTACTGTATCTAAAGCAATGAAAAAAATTATGAAAGGAGCCATGGAAAAAAAAGATAATCAAATGATAAACTCACAATAGCAGCTGATTTTCTGAAGGGAGACAGAGCGAGAAACCAGCTGCGGTGAAAAGAGTAAAAGAAATATAATTTTTTTTCCTCGTCGCCATTTTTTTACTTTTTTTATCACACCATTTGAAATGCATTTGGCGTTTAATGAAAAGAATCTTTTTCCTGCCAATCCATTCGCTTCTTTGAAAGGTAAGAAGCGGCAAAAATGGATGGCCGACAGCAGAAAGATAAATAATTGCGATTTTTTTTAATAAAAGCTAAAGAATTGGATGAGATCAACTTTTTTTAATAAATGTTTTAAGATGAAGGATTGGTGCAATTGTTTGGAAGAAAGATATTTTCAGTTATATAATTCTTAAAAGGTTTTTATTTTACAAACAAACTCCTTAGCAATCAAAGATTTGAAAAACTCTACTTTTTTGACAGATTTGGTCATTATTTTTAATATTTTTTTTAAAGCATTCTTTTAATAAAATATAACATTTAATTTATTTCCTACTTTTTGTTTCCTATTTCTTTATAAGATTCATAATTTCAAATAACTACTAAATTTTTTTTCAATTATTGAAATACGAATTTCAGTGTCTTTTAGTGATACCCCTTATTATTCTGTAGTTATATTCTGAGCAAGGACAAAAAAAACATATTTTTTTGTAAGATAAAGACATAAATTTTATGTTTTTTATTCATGAAATAATATAATAGTTGGTTAGCATGGGGGAAAATTAAAAGTGTCACCATTTTCTAATTTTGATTTCTCATGGGTTTTCCCGCATATTCTCTAATAAAAGTGTTATCTTTCTCATCTCACGTAAAATCGTGGACCTTGGGTAAAGCCAAAAATGCCTT
Organism: Argiope aurantia; assembly: GCA_026543865.1. Classification (NCBI taxonomy): domain Eukaryota; kingdom Metazoa; phylum Arthropoda; class Arachnida; order Araneae; family Araneidae; genus Argiope; species Argiope aurantia. The sequence continues at coordinate 139,925 of JAPMOR010089779.1, forward strand.
GCATGGCATTGGCGAATAATAGTTAAGAAATATATTGGGTTGTTCGGAAAGTAATTTCGTTGTTTCCCGACAGAGGATTTAATTGTATTTTTTTGCACTCAACTTCACATTTAAGCCGTATAATTTTTATATGCGTTGAGAAATCATATAGCAAGGCTTGTGTGTGAAAAATTCCAATTCATTCTACGCAGTAGTTTTTGGTTGGTGCCCTTTTAAATACGGAGAGCGATAAGCATCATTTTCGACATATCTTACTGTTTTACTACAGAAAGGGTAAAAATGCTGTTCAAGTCAGAAAGAAATGGACCGATGTGTATGGAGAAGGTGTGTTGACAGTACGCCAGTGCCAGAACTGGTTCGCTAAATTTTTTAGACGGTAAAACCTTCACCTCTAATGAGGAGGTCAAAAACCACCTCAATCAGTTTTTTGGCAGCAAAGACACAAAAATTTTTGAGCGTGGAATTATGCTGCTACCAGAAAGATGGCAAAATGTGTTGGACCAGAACGGCCAATATATAATTTGATAAAGTATTTGTTTATTATACGAAAACTGTCTTTCATTTCCACACACACACAAAAAAAAAAAAACACCGAAATTACTTTCCGAACAACCCAATAGATTTTTGGTGGGAATCCAGTTTGCGATATTTAGCAATTTTTTAATTAGCATTTACTCTCTGGATGAGGTTAATACACAAGTATACAGAAATCGAATATGTAATTTGGGTGCCTTTTATCTGACCAACTGAAAGCAAATTTTCTCATAGTACTGCAAATGTTATCACAAGATTACGTACAAAATTTTATTTAAGTCCTTTCGTTGTTGAGCTACTGCGTGTGAATGCATGCATACTTATAGATTAACAGGAGATCATTCGGACGCATTCAAATAATAATGATAAATAATAATAATTTGAAAATTTTATATATAAATAATAATGACCAAATCATTAAAGAATAAATTTGGTTGAGAATTTTTAATAAGAATTATGAATGATAAATTCGGTTGAGCATTTTTAATAAGAATAATGAATGATGAATTCGGTTGAGCATTTTTAATAAGAATAATGATTGATGGATTCGGTTGAGCAATTTTAATAAGAATTATGAATGATGAATTCGGTTGAGCATTTTGAATAAGAATAGTAATGATGAATTCGGTTGAGCATTTTGAATAAGAATAAGGAATAATAAATTTGGTTGAGCATTTTGAATAAGAAAAATGAATAATAAGTGATTAATTTTGTTGAGTATTTTGAATAAGAAAAATGAATGATAAATGATTAATTTTGTTGAGCATTTTGAATAAGAAAAATGAATGATAAATGATTAATTTTGTTGAGCATTTTCAATAAGAATAATGAATGATAAATGATAAGTTTGGTTGAGCATTTTGAATAAGAATAATGAATGATAAATGATAAATTTGGTTGACCATTTTAAAGAATAATAATGAATGATAAATGATAAATTTGGTTGAGCATTTTGAAGAAGAATAATGAATGATAAATGAT
>JAPMOR010089779.1:141449-154763 GCA_026543865.1 Argiope aurantia
AAGAATAATGAATGATAAATGATAAATTTGGTTGAGCATTTTGATAAGAATAATGAATAATAAATGATAAATTTGATTGAATATTTTGGTAAGTATTAACACTGCAAAATGCCGAACTTGTGTTTCAAAGTTTATCTACCTAGTTCTTTACAGTTTGTAGTTATCGAATTAAATTATACTTCATTCGAAGCCGATGCAAAGGACTTCATTCAAACAGAGTCCCCATTTTTCAAAATCCCCAAATTTTGTCTACCTAGGAGAGTTTGCATCCGACTCGAGAAATTTTCACTTCGCTTCTATTTTCTATCAAAGATGTTATTCTTAAAGAAATATATAATTTGTTACTATAACCCTTTTAAAATGTATATTTTCTGAATAAAATAAATATCGAAAGGAAAGAAATTTTTACTTTTGAAAATATTACCTTCATAGTATTTCACTAGATGATATCTTAGATTCTCGATCTATTCATCCATGTGAGTTTTAAACAAAGCAGAAGAAACGTAAGCGCTTACTTTTTAAGCTTAAATAGCGACAAATTCCCGAATCATTTCGATCAGTGTCAATTTTGAGGAAACAAAATGACTTCACGTAGTTATTTTTATATGAAATACATAAAAGAGAATTTTATAACAAATTGTAGACAATTTCGCATGGTAAAAAGTATTCAATTGTGAAGAGCATTTACTATAATCCCCCTAGCGATACGACTGCTTCACAATTTACCGCTTTATACTTCACTAGAGATAGTAACATGTTATAGGAAAATATTCTGAAAATCCACTTTCTTGCACGTAATATGCACTTTCGCCAGGGAGAATATCGAGGAAAAGAGTTTAATCGCAGCATTTCGAGCAAAATTGGCGAAGAAATATCGTTTTCTATTACCCTCGATGTAAACGTAATTTCAAAAATTGTTGGATGATTTTTTTTTTTACTTTGAATGCAATATTTCAACACTTTTCTATAGTTCTCTACGCTTTTTCAACAAATACTCATTTTTATTTTGTGTAAGTATTTTGTTATGAAATATTCCTGCAAAAACTGTGTGCAATGTTTTTCAGTCGCTGTTTTAAGATAAAGTGAATAAGAATTCTCCATACGAAGGAATCAGCAAAAATAGCTCAGAGATCTTCCATAGACAATAATATCCATCTCTATTAATAATAAAGGTGTGTGTGTGTGTGTGTTGGCGCTCTATAGGTCAAATGGTTTAACCTACAGTCAACAAATCTTGAACCTAGGAAGGTGGGAATGTGACCCTCGGATCATTTGTTTTGAAATTTATTTATTTATTTTGTTTTGAAATATCCCCACAGAAATTGTTTGTAAGGTTTTTCAGTCTCTGCTTTAAGATAAAGTGATTAAGAACTCGCTATACAAAAATCTTCCCCTAAAATAGCATAGCGATCTTTTGTGCATAATAATTTCTATCTCTATTAATAATAAAAATGAATGTGTGTGTGTGTTGGCACTCTAAAAGCCAGAGAGGTTAAATTACAATCAACGTATATACCTAGGGAAATGAAAATGCGCACCTCGGAGCGATTGTCTTGAAATTTTATTTAGAAATTTAATTATTTAACAATTAAACTGAAATTTGTCGTTTTCCATCGTAACTTAAGGAAAATATTATTGCACACAATTGGAATCAATAATCGTATTAAAATTGTAAAAAATATATTTTTAGAGTTACCAAATTAATTTTTCAAATTTTTGAATGAATTTTGTCAATTTTTTCAAAACATTTTTTCTTTGCATTTAATTTCTAATAGAAGATCACATGTTACCCTGAGGCTCAAGCCCTTTTCAATATTTCTTAAAATATTTAATTGTGCAATGTTTCCCTGTTGTTGAACCCCCCCCGGGGGGCACCTCGAAATGAGGATGAGATGCTTCCGGCATGGTGGTTGGATCTCGCCATCCTGGAGGGAACACTAATAGGTGGGGGATCTAACTGCTCCCATCGATGACGGGACGTACTTCCTTTGGGAAGGGTTGTACCGTGGCCGGTGATGGCCCTTAGGACTCAACCACAGTTCCCGCCAATTGCTGTTGCGGCGGTCCGGTCATTCTGTTTTATGGTTTAAATCCGTGTGCCTTCGGGCGGGGCAGAGAGTTAGATGATTGACTTCCCCGTCTTTGAAAGCTAAGGAAAGAGGAATCTATTTAATACTTGTGTAGTTTAAAAGACGAAACAAAGAAGTGAAATTACGATATCATGACATTTAGAAAACAAATGAGCGATATATTAATTTTTCCAATTAAACTGAAATTAATATAATTATCAGCTGCGAACCAGCTGGTTTCCAATATGTTCTATAAAATATGATAACTAAGGAAGGCTGCATCACATATTTGAGATATTATACGAATTTCTTCAAAATGTATTTTTTAAAAGTTAAATCTAAATTTCTAAATCTAAAATAAAAATTTCCTCAAAATTAAATCTAAATTTACTCAAATTTAAATTTATATTGGTTAAATACTTTAATGGTATTAGATTATTAGGAATAGTTAAATAGTATTTTTACTGCAAAAATACCAGTTAATCATATTTAAAATAAATTTCTATATTAATGCATAACTAATCTTTTTAAACATTAAGATCTTAACAATGACGATTTCTTCTTGTTGTTGTTGTTATTTCTGATGCACTTGTTATAGACAAGCCCGCTGACTAAGTTAGAGAATTTAAGCCGAAATTTTTGCGCCTCTGGTTTTTATCTCTGGTTCTTTTTACGGGACGGACTTCATTCATTCAACCACAGATCGTAATTTAGACCTGAACCAGAGAACGATCACCTCTGATCCAGTACCCCCAGTGGTATTACTCTCGACATGGAGGACTTTATTACCACGACAGATTTATAAGTGCGCCAGCCGCCACCACACACGGAGAGTCTTCAACTGGCGGGTTTGAACTAACAACCCAAGGAATGCGAATCTAACGCTCTATCAACCAGGCTATCCCGAACTAAGACGATTTCTAATGTATAACCATATAGCTTTCAACATACCCTCTAAATTCTCTGCCAATGAATAGAATATTAACAGCCCGATTTCAATACCAATTTAAACTATTTGTTTTGGAAAATTGCAATGACAGTGCTCTCTCCCTGAATAGTGGTTATATAGAAACCATCACACGAAACGAGGATGATATAATTTGCTCGGTAGTGTAAATAATTGCTTACCTCTTTTATTAGCACATACAAAATTTTAATTATCTATCCTTTGTCCCACACTTAATTGTTAATTTATAATCATTGGTTAAAAGGAGGAAAGAAACAGATTTAAACATCTTGTCTAAAAAATCATATTGGAAAATGTTTAAGTCTGATTCGTCTAGCTTCTTTGCAGCAACCGTCATATTATGTGCTAAAAGAATTGCAAAGAAGTTTTAATCATCTCGTTTTTGTTCCACCCTAAATTGTTAACTTATTATCATTGATCGAAGAGAGGAAAGAAACAAATTTAAATATCTCGTTTCTAAAAATCTTATTATTAAATTTTTAGGTCAGATTTGTCTGTCTTTTCCGCATCTAGCAAGATTGCAGCAGCCGTCGTAATATGTGTTATATATATAAATATAAAATAAACACCGAATATAAAATAAACATATTAAAATAAACACCGAATGTCTTGAAAATATGTAAATGCATTAGCTAATAATAAATGAAAAAAAGGAAGTAATATATATAATAAAGCTTTATTATATATCGAGATAAAATTTAAAACAGAAAGAATAAGACGATCAACGTATTAATTGCATGAGGGGGGAATTTAATATAGAACGTTGTATTTTTTCTTTTTGAAAATGAATACATATATATAATACATTATAATATGTATTATTCACGTGTTCCTCGCTTAAGAGTCGAGTCACATGAAGGTATTTTTTACTTCATTTGGAATTTTGAAATTTTTTGTACTTATTAACCATCAAACTAATAAGCAAAATTATACCATAAAAGTTTTAATTTTTTTTTTAAGTTGGTGATTTTAAACCGCTAAACACGTGATAATACATATTGCATATCAAAAATTCTTGGTCAATTTTCAATTTTTTAAAAAAATTATACAGAATTATATGAATTTTAATTTTGTTTCATCAATTTAAATAATTTTAATTCAATAAAAAAATATTTGAATGAACTTTTTAAAAAGAAATTCTAAGATACTTTTATGAAAAAAAGTCATATTTTTTAAAGTAAAATTTTTTTTTTCAAATTTGCTGAATGAGAATTAATGTAAAATGTTTTTAAAATATATGTTCTAAATTTTACCCATTTATCTTCATCGGTTCTTAGCTTATAACAATCTGAATGCTAGAAATCTCGAAGAAAAAAAAAGTCCATCATGAAGAAAAACGCGTTTTAAGTTTTAACACTTTCCCAACAGGCAATCTGAAGCTAGCCTTTGAAAAAGAGGCATCATATTGACGACAACATCTTCTCGCAGAGGAGTTTTAACGTTTGCCTTATAAATAGTGGGGTTTTATTTCGGCGCCAGGGTTTGATTAAAGAAGCACCAATATTCAGGCCAAGCAGGGCATGTTGTATGTTTTGGTTTAGAGTCTATGGAATTGCAGTGTTGCAGAATCGCAAAAATATCCCCCATCATCCCCCCTTTGGCATTGTGTTTGTTTCTAACTATGGAGTTGCGGTAATATCTGATAATTTTTTTGGCTGTATCACTCGGGCCTCCGTGCATCTTACCACCGAGTGTTACATCCCTTTTCTTTTCATTGTTTACAAGTGTACGTAGTGCGTGGCAACAATTGTTTGAGTGCAGTGCTAGATTTTCAAAACAACGCACCACAAAAATAATTATATCTCTCGTTCTAATTAAGATCGAAACATAATTCAGATGTCCTTTTAAAAAAAAGAAAAAGACAAATTAAGTAAAAAAAATTTTTTTTAACAAAATTTGATGATTTTTGTGTCCACGGCCCCTTATTAGGTTAAACCATGAATCCTCAGAAGAGCCAAAGACATTATTTTATAATAATTAAGAAGGGGATGAAATAAATTTGTTACACCGATGTTAAAACTTTCTTTTTAAAAAGTAATTTTAAGATTTCTTCCATTTGTAAATTACACCAGTTCAATAGTGCATTTTAATTGCTCCCTATATTTTAGAAATCTAGCCTTTTGTAAGCTTTAAGAGGATATTCGTGGGATTCTATATAAAGGTAATTTCGAATCAAAAAAATGTTTTGTTACTCGACAATATTCCCATAATAAATCATTAATATTGCCGTTTACACATATTTATGTGAAAATTATTTATAAATATTTAGATATTTTGATTTTAATGGTATAATGTAGAAACTGAAATTGATGGAAAGCCTGTCTTTAAACTTAATGTTTTATAGGTTGGTATACAATCTATAAATATTGTCATGCAACTTTCTTGATGTGGAATGCAATCGTATAAAACTTTATACCTGGAAAGCCACTGAAAATAGAATTGCAAATTTGGCGCTTGTGTGGTGAATGTTAGTTAAACAATGTTCTTATGAAACTTTTACTAGATTTTTAAAAATTTTGAAATATATAATTTATTATGAAAAAAAACATGTAATCTCCACTTTAAAATTCCAAAAATAGTCCTATTAATCAAGCTTTTCACAAGGTCAATCCTTTTAATCAAAGTTTTTTTCAAGTCAATATTTTACTCCTTTAAAGCTTTCATTAAGTTTAATAAATTTTGAAAAATATCTCTAAGTACATTTTACAACAATACTTCTCTTTATTTTTAGTGAATGGATTTATACACTCGAGCGTTTCTATGATATCAAATGCCACTTTTGTGCGGCTGTCATTTCTAATATATAAATAGGAATACATTAAAAAAATAAAATACGAATTAAGCTTAAAACACTATCCAACTGGGAAATATTAAACTAATATATATTCAAAAGAACTAAGGAATGCGAATTTATGCACCATATAAACGCTTTTTGAAATTTCTAAAACGGTTAATTTTACACAAAATGGCAATAAATCTGATAATAGCTTAAAGAAAACCAATTTAAATGAAGAAGTAGAAAAACATAGTCCACTTGCATATAATTAAGTATTTTCGTAGTAAGGAAGAGATTTAAATGAGAATATTTCTTTCTTTTAAATGATTTTTATTATTGTCTTTTTAATAAACGACATTATTTTATTTACAAGTTCTTCTACACGCACTCATACAAAATTCCAAAAAGTAATCTTTGGTACTTGCTATTGACTGAAACTGACATTCATTAAAGGTTTGTTAAGGTATTATTTGACAATGTCAATATTTTCTGTATGTATACTTTCTAAATGGAAAAGTAATAAATAAGTACGTAGAAAAATCGAAATAATTTCTAATTAAAAGTATAGTAAGTTTAAAATATATTGTCCCAAAAGACAAGATCATAATTCTAAATTAACTCGTTCAACTCCCTTTTAAAATATATTATTTTATTCTTTTCTTTTAAAATTTTAGAATGAAAGTACACTTTTCTAGTTTATTTAAAAGATTAGATAAACTTAAATAAAGATGAATTATTAGCGTCTATTACCAGCAAAAAGCCTTTTAGATTTATTAAGTGACAATCATGTTGAAATTTGAAAGAAAAGATGATTGTTTTGATAACGTTCAGGCACATTTTATACAAATTGTTGATAAATGAGGATTGTAATAGCAAAATGGTGAAAAATTATTTCGTATTTTAAATACACAAGACAATGTTATAAAAAAGTATATAATTTCTCAGAACAAGACTAGTTTTTCAAAATATATTGGAGAATTCCGTACATAAATTCTTCTATAATTATAAATATTTGAATATAATATAATTGAAATAAATAATATTATAATATAATTCTTCTAAAGTAAAATTAATGAAGATAGAATGAGGAATATTTTTTTTACAATTTACAACATGATTATTACAATTGTTATAAATAATAGAACAGTATATCTCTATTTTTGACTAAATATTAATGTCATTGTAAATTGAGTTCATGCTGATATTTATTCTAGAATGCATGATTTTTGCTTTGTTACAAAAAATATTTTTTGAATAGCTGAATATAATCTAGGAAATTTAGTAAAAGAATTTTTAAATATTTCGTTTTCTTGAAATTAAATAAAAATTAAAATGCTTCAAACGGCTACATCATGAAATAAACAATATCCCAGTGACACAAATCTCATTTTAAAAACTCTGCAATAAAAATAAATACATTTTTATGTAAATATTTTTTACCAATATATTTTTTAAAATGCAAATAAACTAAAGAATGTGGTGATACTACTTTTATTGGTAGAACTATTAAAAGAAGAGGCGCCCTAGTATTTTTCCAAGTTTCCAGTTTAAATCTAATTCTAGTACCTCCATTGTCATGGATAGATCTTTCCTACAAATGTTTATTAAAAAGCATTTAAAAAAGAATCTCTAATATTTATTGTTGATCTTTGGAATAGTCATCTTTATAAAGTTTATAAATGGAAATAAAAGCATGTAGAAAAATAACTATACGGTGCACTGCAGAGTTAAATTTGTGGCGAAATGTATTTTTCTATTAAATAAACTTTTGACGAAGAGAATTTGAAGAAATATTTAGACAAAATGTGAAATAATAGAATTACTTGAATATGCTACGTAATTTACATATGTATTTTATAGAATAAAAGATGCTATGAATTATGGAAAGAAGGCCATCATAAAAATTTCCTTTAATTGTAGATTATTCCATAGATATACTAGTTATACACATAGAAAAGTCTACAGCTCTACAATGAAAGAGTATTCCTGCAGTATAAATTTTTTTCTTGCATAACTTTACACATAAATATCATATGTTTCGATATTATCGTTCAAAGTGAAAATAGCGCATGTCAAATTCTGAGCTGAGGCTAGCGTTACAAATACTTATCTTTTCTTACTTAGTGATTATTTGAAGTAAACCGATACTCCCCATTTGCCATTTGTCACTCTACTAAATGCCTAAAATTATGTAAAATATTTATCATATCATAATTTCCCAATAAAATGTCAATTTTTAAATTTTACCAGTAATACATCTAGCATAAATTGATATCAAATAAAAGCATCAATTGTAAGAAATAATTCATCAGGTGATCGAAATAAAAGCAAACGACATAAAGGAAAGTTTTAGCATATTTTGCAGACAATGCCGGAAATTAGCAAGTATATTTTCATAATGCTTTTGTTTTGAATGTTAGAATTCCTTGATTTTGATTTAGATTTGCGTGCTTCTTGTATATGAGTGTATACGTGTTTACAGGTAAAATACATATATATTGCAAGAAACATGCAATAGAATTAAGCATACAATTACACAAAATTATTAGTACTTTATAATTTTTTCCCTGTTGAAAATATCTGGCTACGCTTTACCGCTTTTCGCTTTCAATGCTATCAAAGCATAAGCAATGAAATTCTGTAGGAAATTGCATCGCTTTATCTATTTCAAAGAAGACAAGCTGAGAAATTCATGAATTAGCCATCCTTTCTTTCAGCATCTTTGATACGTGTATGTTCCATTTTATTTTTTAATAATTTTCCCGATAATTTATAAAAAACACCTAATCGGACAATGAGTTAATCTTTCCAGAAAAATTGTTAAATTCTCTGTTTAAATTTTATTGAAATGAGTAAAAAATGCGATGCTATCATGTTTTTAATAGTAGTCCATATACAAAGAAGAAATTCTTATGCAACATCGTCTGAACTGATCTATACTTATAATAAAGCTCATTGTGTTTGTGTGTGTTGGCGCTCTACAGGCCAGATCATTCAACCTACAGCTACCAAATTTGGCACGTGTATACCTTGGAGGCCGGGAATGTGCACCTGTGGGTTATTTTTTCGAATTTTTAATTAGAATTGTATTTAAAAATTAAGCGAAATTTTTTCGTGCTTCTGCTATAACTTCCGAAAATACTACCGCACAAAAAAGATTTTTACATGAAGTTAAAGATCAAAAATTTATCTTTTAAATGATACCAATGTTTTAACCTTAAAACTAAATTTCTATTTTTAAGGAATTTTTAAATAAATATTTTAACTATATTTTTCAACAATTTTTTTCGTACAAAATAAAAATAAAATTTAACCTGCACGAGCACGTTTCGCATACATGGGAAAAAATTAGCTTTTTTCAAAGTGTTGCCATCATATTGATTAAAGCTCTAATTAAAAATAAATTAAATCTATTTAGAAATGAAATCTGCAAAAATATAATTTTCGGTACGTGTCTGTAGGAAATGAAACAAATATGAAATATTATTTTTTTCTAAAAGATAAATTCAAGAAAAATTATTTTATGATATTTTACACTCTCTATATTATTAATAAAAAAATTAGTTTTATTTTAAGACAAATTTTTTTTAATATGATCAGGATATTCATTCAAATCAGAGCCACACAGCTAATTTGTATACCTTTAGTAAGACGCAAATCTGCTAAAATGGTCTAAATGGAAAATGATTATATTGATACAATAAATGCTCTAATAAATAACAACTTTTTGATTTTACATAAAGCTTCTGCTGTAGAAATCACGATTAACAAAATTTTCTTGAAACACTAATATTTTAAATAAAAAGAATTAATTTCCAATCAACTAAATCAACCACTTAAACTGAATGATTTATGAAAATTTGAATATCACTATTCAATAAAAAAAGGATAATTTTAGATTTTCCATCGATCGTTTCAAAGAAAATACGCCAATCAGCCCGCAGGTTTCTCAAGATTAATTGGCCTAAGATTATGAGAATGCTCAGTTTTTCTAAATTTTTAACATTCAAAACTTCATAAATAAGTCTTAGTTGATCGTGGAAAATTTATTTAAAGTTTGGTGTGTCCAGAATATTTCTCAGAATATGATACCTTATTGCATTAAATTAAGACTTCATAATTTTTGAAATATATTTATAGACCGGAACAAAATATTATTATTGATTTCATTTCAATTCTATTGAAAGCAAAACTAAAAACTGAATTTTATGCTGAATATCAGAAATTTTTGTTGAATTATTGTTTGAGATATTACATAAATTAAGAAAAATATTTTGTAGTTCACTTAAGACTTAAATACCGTGCGATTCTGTTTGCAATACTCATATTCAATAATAATAATAATAAGTAAATAACAATAAAGATGATAAATAAAATAAAACGCTTGGTTTTATTAAAAAATATCTTTATATTAATTGCAATTTCATCATTTCCACTTTAAATTAAAGTTGAAGTTTTACCGGAAATGACAACAAATTAGCAAAATATATATAGTAAATTGATCGAAACGATCTGAACAACAGTATAAGTTTGGTATGACTATCAAAATTTGAAGATTAAACATGTTTTGTTTGAGAATCTATTGAGAGACCAGTTACATAAAATATTTAACTGAAAATTGTAGCGAGTAGTAATACTGGCGAACCGGCTGGTCGCCAAAGGCGGATAATATAAGATAAAAAGAAAAGGGAAGGAAAAAGAGACTATTTGCAATCAAACTAATGAATATTAAATTAAAATCTTCGTTCTTACTTCAGTTTGTAAGCAAGCTATTTTTTCGAAGAAATAAATTGTATGTTGCCACTGTATATAGATAGTTCATATATATATATATATGTACAAAAGTATTAAAATCAAGTTAATAGGAAAAACAATTAAACCAAATAAAAATTAAATCAAATAAAAAAATATAAAAAAGAATCCAAGGAATCATTATTAGACTGCATTGTCTGTATTTCCTTCACAGAAAAAATCCCTTTTTTTGAATCCCTGTCTGAGGGTGACCTTGAAAAAGTCTTCAGACCGGATTCTTTTTTATATTTTTTTATTTGGTTTAATTTTTATTTGGTTTATTTGTTTTTCCTATTAACTTGATTTTAATACTTTTGCATCAATTCATCCTTTAGAAGTAGCTGCATTTGCGCTCTCTAAATGCTATGAAGTTTTTTCCTGTTCCTTTTTTGGTTTTAGTTTGAATAGGAAATAATTTTTAATTGCGATTTCGAAACTGTTTTGTTTCGTTTTCATTTTAGTTTCGTTTTCAAACTTTTTCTTACTTTAGATTGGTTATATATATATATATATATATAATATAGTATACCATGGATTTGTGTTCCAATTCAAAATTTGAACAGTATTGCATACATTTCTGGTGATTAACTATACAGCAATCACTACTATCTCTGTATTAGAACTTCATAAACGTAATTTCTAAACATGTTGATGTTAAACTTCATTTGCAACATGAAACGGGATTAATGAATGAAGCTCTTCTACACGAACAGCACACATATTAGCACAAACAGAAAGTGCACGACGGAAGACTTACTATTATTGAATGTTTGTGCCGCTAACTAATTTCTCTGTATTACTATTTGATAGACCTATCTGCTTATAAATTATATCTTTGTTTGCAGATTTAATCATTACTCCTTTGCATATTTCGAAGGCATTATGCAAAGGCTTTTGGCAGACATAAGACGCTTTCTATAAATGGACTGAAAGTGCATCGCAATTCCATTCTATCAAATTTAGGATCATTTTAAAGACTAAAACCCTTAATTTTGAAATTAAATCCTAAAACTAATTACATGACATAGAACGATACTTAATTTATTCTCTGAATCGACGTATCAATAAGGAGCTAAATAAAAGATTTGGGACGCTTTATATTGATATATTTCCTACTTTACCATCAATACTGGTAGGAATGAAAAGTTGGTGATTCTTATGTATACTTAGGGTTAAGGAAATAAATATCCAAATACAAATTATTCATTTCTACTAGAATATATTCATTTTAATCGCCATCCAAAAGATTAGATCTCAAGTCTTACAAATGATAAATGATAAATTAGTAACAGAGGAATTATATGGTAAGATTCTGTATCTGGCCTTGGAATTCAATTGCGTAATTTAAATAGACATATGAATTTGAGAGTTCAATACAGTTCCTATAAATATTATGCGAGATACTTTTCAATTTAATCCAAACCAATATTTAAGGATGTTAAATTTGGAAACTTATTAAGTAAAGGACATTTGATGAAAAGCGATTTGATGAAATTTGCTTTAGATTTACGTTTCTACATACATTTTAAGTTAGAGGTTTAAGTTGGAAAATATTGCAGATTTGATTTGAATCACTGTGTAGCTGTTCGAGCTCTTGCTTTGAAGCATATTGAATTGTAAATACTATCTCCAAGAATTATCTAAAGAAGAAGAAGAAAGACATTAGTTTCATTGTAAGAAAAAAAGTTTCACAGGTATTTTTAATGGTTCCTGAATGAATGTCAGATTAACAACTATTGTAGATTTTTGGCGACAAAAATGAAAGTTCTAGAAAATGCAAGAATTTTGGAATATAACCTTTCATATCTCTAGAAAATTCGATGTCCTTGTCCCTATAAATATAAGAGTGGAGGTTTTCACAAGTGGCAAGTTAGTTCTCTAATCTGAATGCTGATCTGAAAGAGAGCTTTCTGGAATATGCTTGGATTGATAAGCATCTGAAGGGGGTTATTTCTGCATTAAGTCTCAGCTCTGTTTTGTAGCCTATGCATCTTAGAATTGATTCTAAGGAACATGAATCATGCTAGATACTGCCTTGATGTTTAGATCCAATATCATGGATTCAATATGTTTGCAGTGGCGTCCCATGGAAGTTTTAAGAGTTAAGAATTCGCACCGTGTTTCCCTCTTCATTTTAGCAGTGTTAAAATTTATAAGGCGCGTCTTGAAATAGCACTAATCTAGCTACAGAAATAGATGATGAAGTTGATGCAAAGTTGAGGAAAATTAGGCATGGAAATAATTAAAGGCTCGAATATCCATGACTAATTTGTAACTTCTTCTATCCAAATACTTCTGTTTGGTTCCATTACAATATTTTAAGTGACAACTAGAAAAAAATTAATTCATGCATTAAATTTATTGAAAGAATTGGCGTTACCTTTAATAGGAAAGCTCAGAAAAAAAAGAATTTAGATATAATCACACCAAAATTAGCATTATACGTGAGAAGGGTTTAATTATTATAGTGAATTTGTTTTCAATAAATTTAGATTAAAAATTGAAGTAAAACTGCGAATGTATTGTAACTTGAAAATATAAAAATTGCACGACAGTTTTTAATATAAATAGTTTCTAAAATTAAATTATTGCACAGATATAAAGCAAGTTTAATAGATGCATGATGGTTGTAAATATTATAATAAATGATTACATAGAATGAAAAGCATATCGAAATTCAAAAAAAAAAATGTTTGAGAAAAAGGAAATAT
>JAPMOR010089779.1:155163-191976 GCA_026543865.1 Argiope aurantia
ATGTTAGTTATGACCTACAAACTATACATATTACTAACTTCTGTAGCTGTAGGTTAATTATTTTAAAAGCAAAAAAATGCTGTTGTTGAAAGTTCACATTTTTAGTTACTTTTTGAAATGTGCAAGACCAAAATTATTTTCTTCATCAGTTTCTGGTCTTTATTCTAAATGCCTTTGTTACGGAATCTTCACAATAAAATGCGAGATCAAGTCTGTTTTTCACATTTTGAAAGTTCGGAGATCTTCTGGAAAGTTTTGTCAAAATACAGAAATTCTAAAATTTCCGAATACGTTTGATCGCTAAATATATACTATTTGGTAATTCCATCAAAAAAATTATAGGAAAATACAAATATATAGCTTTCATGATTGAGACAAAGTAACAGATGCGAAATCATGTGTCCCAGTTTTTGAAAAAAGTAGTACGTTACAAACGTTGAGAAACTTTTGATTGAAACTTGACAGTTTTTAATACGGATGTCTCATTATATTTAAACAAATAAAGTTTATGACAAAAATGCATTGCTTTGAAGTCTACCATTATATAATAGAAAATTATTTAAATCTAATACTACCTTTCACAATAAACAGAGGAAATTTTTTAAATTCTTTAATTCTTATAGGTTAAACATTCGTTTTAGATATTTTAGCAAACATTATGATCCATAAAAAGGCGTATGGTAACATTTTAAACGTTAATTCAAAATTTTGTTCAATGTTACATATAGTTTATTTTCTTATCTGTATAAAACTCTGTGGTATAGGTTTAGAAACATTAAAAAAAGAGTAATATTCTTCTAAGATAGAAGAAAAACCAATCATTTTTAAGAGGACAAAAAAGGTGAGGATGAGGCATTAGTGAAGGATATATTTTAAAATTATGCGAAAAGCTTGGACGTTTCATAAGAATGTGCCGAACTGTCAATTGGCATTGGCATTTTGTACATCGAGGGGTGGAATCCCCCAACAACAAATGCATATATCTGAGTCTAGTATGTCCAATTCTTAAACAAGTAATAATTGTATACATTTTTCTGTTAGATAATCTGAGCAAAAAGTCTGCAATGTTTGAAAGAAAATGAATGAAGAAGAAACGTTAGAATGAAGAAAAAAAGGAACAGCATAGATATTTAATGCAATTGTTCGTCGTAACTGACTATTCTTTTCTGCTTAGTTAATTCTTTTCCGAACAACCGAACGTTTTAGGCTTAGATCTTTATTTATTCGATTCGGTTAGTGCTTTTAAATTGTCAGGTATCGGAGATATAAGATTGGTAAGTTCTATTGTCTTGGTCTTCATCAATTGTTAACATCAATTGTTAAATAAAGAATTAAACCGCAAAAGAAGACGAAAAATCTGTAATTCATGAAAAAAATAGTTACGAATTTTATTCGCCACTGGTACATTCATTTATCATCATGTCGATGATAAATGATTTTCTGACTACACAATAAAGCGATACTGTATAAAAGTAGCATGTATGGTGATTCTGGGGAATGAATATTGTTATTAATAATTCATATTCAACAACAGTAATATTAGTAACGTTTTTGTTACTGAATTTCGGATTGAGTGTTTGAGGGGTAGAACTTTTGCTAAATTAGGTAATAATAGTAAATTGCAACATTTAATAAACTTACTGTGAAATGTATATATAATTGCTTAGTACTCAGGTATGCAAAATATGTTGCGAGACAAGAGATATGACCTATTTTGTACTTAGTTTATTTGATGCTTAGTCCTTTTAACAAGTTCTCAATAAATATATTACTATGCTTTTAATATATATTTGTTACAATGGAACAATAAGTATATAATATTTTTTTTCATTATGATATTATGAAATATTGATAAACTAAAAGGATAGCATCGTGGTTCTCAATCGTTCTCATGAATATTATTAAACATTCAAGTGCTAATTTAGCACTCAGAATATATTGTCATAAGCAAACAGTTTACTAAGTACAGATCTCAACGGTTTACATTATCAATGAAGTACGACTATAAAATCATAACTGATAATACTTGGTAGCAACAGATAATTCAAGTCCATAATCAAACTATAAATATATTTGATACTAAGTGTAAGAACACTGCCTATTTTTAATCAAAATTTATGTAAAAATGTTAACTGATTTATACCTTACGGTAGAAGATTCTTGTTTCAACCAATTTTATATATAAATGAAGACAAAATTAAACAACCATTATTTTGAGAACGAAAGCTTATTATCAATAAGATTGTTTGAACTACAAAATTAGAAAGCTTTATTTATATTATAAAAAACATTTTTTTGAAAAATGAATAATTATGAACCCTCGTGAATATGATGTCTTTCCTTGTCATCCGTTTTCTAAAAAAACTGCCGAAATTCTACTTTTTATATGGAGTTACAATATACGCTAAACCTTGAAACATACTCACAGCTAACTATTGTACCAATTTTATCAAATTGTGTTTTATATTAAAAATTGTTACTCTACATATGTCCAGTGGTCGTGTGCCGTCCTTGTGTGAAAATGTGCCTTCATTTTCGAGAAATATTGATAAATAGAACTTTGACAATTTCATAGCTTCAACAACTAGAATGATTTGAAAAATTCGTTTCACAGCTTTATAAGCATATTTAAATAACAGAAATTACTTTTCATTGAGATATTTTTAGAACAGTATTTTATAACATTAAGTCTGTGTTCTAGATTAAACACCAATGACATTCAGCATAAAATGATAGCAAACTAGTTTTTTTTAAACTCTTTTGAAAAAACTCATCGAAAACAGAGCAACATATAGATTAATAATTAAAAAAAGTATAATTTTGGATTTCTGTTTTAAAATAATTTATTCACGTCTGTTTTTACTAAAATCGTCTGAGCTGTTGCCGAAGGAAGAAATAACATTTGCTATGACGCAATCAGCGGGAGCACGCATGCGCTAATCTAGAAGCGTTTCAACTAATGATATGTCTTTAAAATATTCGCTTAAAAAGCAAGAACAGTCGGAGATATAATAATTGATTAAAAATTCAACCAATGTTCATAGCCAGCAAGCAATTTTAATCTATAATCATAGAATGAAAATTTTTATGGATTGGACACAATGACAATAAATGTGTAACTTCGTAGAAATGACAGAAAGTGAGAGCTTATATAGGAATAGAGACAAAGAAAAAGGATTCTTTAGACTTAACAGTTTTACTTGTTTTAATAATTTAAATCGTATGTCTCCATAAAGTTTTGATGTTCAGTTTTAATCTAATTTTTTTAAAGTCAAAGATAATTATACATTTGGAAACTACATTAAGTGTAATTAAGTTTTCCATCATATCTTTTAATTTAAATTCTTTCTTTTCAACGAAAAGACCAATAATTTTGTCACTATTTTATTTATTATTTGTATTTTAAATTAGAAGATATTCTACCGTGATGAATGAAAAATTAATATCCATTTACTCCTATCTCCCTAACATTTATGATTGATAATAAAAGAATTTGAAATATAATTTCATTTAAAAAAGTTAAAAGCGTTTAATCATAATTTCTGATTTTGAAAAGAATTTGAGATAGTTTAAATAACTTTTATTCTGAGTTATGTATAAATGTGTGAGAAAAAATGTCGGCAGGAGTTTTAAACCTACTAAATTGCGTATAATTTGTTAAAAAATTGTGTATATAAATTGAAGTCCAGGTTTTTTATAAATGCAGAGATCATTTGAATAACAATTCATATTAGCTTTAAAACAGTTTAATTAAATATTTTAATGAAAGAAAAGGGAGATAATATAGTATTTATGAATCCCTTTTTTGCACTATACCGCCTTTAATTTCTCACCTATGCAAATGATGTAGTCGCAGAAAAATTCTACCTAAGGTCCATGAGGAATATTCGTGTTTAGGAATTCTTTGAGTCCAAAAAAGAGATATTTGAAAAAATAGGCAACACCACGGACATTATATATATCTGGAGAACCGATCTTCGCTCGGTAGGGTTTTTTTCTGTTTTTATTTGTAAAATTGTATTTTTTTCTAGGAAATATTTAGATATGAATCACATACTGATTGCATATGAATATTTTTCAATCTTACCTCATCACGCATCCATCAGCGCCATATCACAAAACTTTGAGGTGCGAGGAGGTTTTTTTTCCTATAGTAACAATGCAAGTATCACACAAATTTGAGATAGCGATTTATGACATTGTTAGCATGTGAGCAAATAAAAAAGGCTCTGATAGTTATAAAAAGTTATATAAAGCAATTTTGTGTGTAAAATCGCGATTTTTCCAGGAAAGACACCTATATAGATAAACTTAAAAAGCAAAACCTTATCTAAATATAAAATTTTTATCCAAATCGTTAGAGCCGTTTCCGAGATACACGAAATAAATAAATTTATATACAGGGTGGTTATAATTAAAGTTCCACTTTGAAAAGGTAATAAAAGGCAAACTACTGGACCAAATTTTATCAAACTTGGTAATATCTTCTCCGCCAAAAGAAGTTCAAAAACTCACCACCAGGGGTAAATGACGCTGTATGCAATATTGTTAAACTAAATAAGACAATAAACCATTAGCTAAATAAACCATTAAACTATAAAAAATCCACAATAAAAATTATTAAATAAACCATAAATAAATAATGAATTAAACAAACCATTTATAATAATAAATATTATAAATGTACAATAAACTAAAAAAGATGTCTTCATATCCTATTTTGTTAAATAGTATTGCATACGACGTCATACCCCCCCTTGGTAATGAGTTTTTGAACTTTTTTTGGCCGAAAAGAAATTGCTATGTCCTTCATTAAACTAAGTTTGATAACATTTGGTCCAGCATTTTTCTTTTAATGACCATTTTAAAGTGAAACTTTAATTATAACCACCCTGTATATACAAGAATTGCTCGTTTAAAGTTATAAGATACATCTTATCTCTTAATGGTTGAAAAAGTTCAGACTACTTTCTTATTTCTGCGCAAAAATTCTCTATTTTAAGGAATGATTTGATATTTCATCGTCTCTTAATTTAAGTTTCCGCCTTTCTCATCTAAAACAAATAATTATCGTAAAAAATAAATATACCCCATTAATAAATACAAATAATTTTCAATCTGTATTTTAACTTCTAAATTCAAAAGACGTTTGAGGAAAAAAACCATGATTGCTGTTAACACATCATGTTCTCTGGCTTGGATTTGGAATTCAAAAGGGCAAAAATGTTAAATCCAATCGATATACAGGTCTTTTGTTAACTCTCGTCACAGCTTTTTTTTTATTATTTCTGTTTGAAAGTTCGTAAAGTAAACCAAAAAGTGTATTCATATTTTTTACGTCAAAAAAGTGATTTATCGATTGTTTTCTTTTAAAATATTTTGGTTTTATGAAGTTATGAAAGATTTCTTAAGTTTTGAGATTTTCCCTGGGTTAAAAAATGTTAAAGGTTATATTTGAACTTCTATTTCGAAACAGGGTGACTTGAAAATCTTTGGATTTGTCTCCAATTTTTAAAAATTTTTATCTTTAAAATTTGTTTTTTATTATATAGCAACGATAGCGAACACATATGAAGAAATATACCAGATATCGCTGCAACGCTGATGAAAATGAAAAGTTTTGTTATAAAATATACTTAACATTGCTTTTAAAAATAATATGGTCATAAAATAAATATCATATGATTATATGCTTATTTTAATTTTTTATGTACAAAGAAATATTGTAACCGACAAAAAAATTCGAACTCGAGATTTTGACGAATCCTCACGTCGAGTCCGAAAAACGCACTTTGGAATTAAATTTGTTTACTTGTGAACACGATAATGGAAAAACGTTTAGACTGGATGACCGAAATTTGGTTTACGGTTTTTATATCAAATTTGCAGATTTCTAACAAATATTAAACGAAGTCCATTCAAAGGAAATTCGTATGTATAGCTGTTTAGCACAATTAAACTTGATAATCACAACTTGCTAATAGATAATTAAAATTTGTACGCATTTTTAACATCTAAAATAGAATTCTGTTTCAATTTTGAATTGAATCTGTCCGAGGATTAGCCATCAATCGGTTTTTGTTTTTCAATGCTTATTTGATGTGGTAACTTAAAAACAAAACAGTTAAAATAAATTAATGGAGTTTTGTTTGTGACCCTGTGAATGCAATTGAAGTCTAATATGAAATTTTGGTTATAAATGAATGATTAGAAAAATAAATCACAAATGCATACTGATTTTCTGGCATTTTGCTTATTAACCACTTGTAGCGATTATTTAAAAAAAATCGATAAGAATATATCTTTAGTAATTATTTTCGCCATTGGAATTCAGTTAATATACAAGTACTGATTTTCTTTATTGTGCTAGTAAGCACACATTTCTCATTAGAGAAAATAAAAATTCAAGCACTCGTATCTTTCACGTTCTCGTTCAAGGTTCAGTATTTTTTTTAAAAAGAGAGAGGTAATACATTTTTTAAATAATAATCCATAACGTTTTGAGAAAACCACCCCTGCTAGTCAAACTATCGAAATTTTCATGCCTTCTCTCCAATACACTTGTCATGAAGGAGTACGCCTTACATGGTAATGGTGTATTATAGTTATAAAATATTTACTTTTGGCGTTAATTTAGCATTTAAATGGATCTTGTGTCATCCTTGGCGAGTTATTTAGCGATTACTGCATGCGTTAATGGTAATCAAAAATTGAATTTGTATTTTAGATGCGTTTTTATCAACCAATTGAAACAAAAGTTCGATACAAAACGGCATTTGTTGTTACAAATTCCCATACCAGATTTGATATATTTAAGTCATTGCGTTTTTGAGTTATCTCCTTTACATGTTTTTTTAGACCGGCAAACAGTAAATCCTTAGATGGATTTGTTTCAGAATTTCCCAGATGTCTACATTTTAGATACCAAATTAGATAAATTTAGATACCATTTAGATCTGTATACCAAATTTTATCTATATAGCTCTCTTCGTTTTGTAATTATCGTGTTAACTTATATTCAAACAACCGGCCAGATGGACTTCCTCTGAAAAAAATTTTACTTATAATTGATAGAAATCTACAAATTTAGTGTTAAATTTGTAGATTTTGGTGCTAAACTTCAACCATCTAGCTCAAAGCGTTTTTGAGTTATCTTTGTCACGGACATAGAGACAGAAAAACATTTTCCAAAAATGTGTTTTTTGAACTAGGGAAGATTTAAAACGTGGAGATTCATCAAAATCTGGAATTAGAATTTTTTGAGGATTATTATATTTTCTCCATACTACATATACAAGAAAGTAAAACATAATTTCAAATTTTCTTGACTATTTCTTAATACCTTAAGAAATAATTTCGATAATCGCTTGCACATACAGAAGAATATCGCATCGAAATTACTCATTTAATCCAAAATAATTTGTAAAGCTATTAGGGGAGTAAACATATCACCCAAAGGGAGACTCTGAATTAGAACAACTATTAGATTATCTCATTCCTTTACTCCGTTACTTGTCCCTTGATTCGATCTTCTGGTAATTAAAGCGTCCAGACGTCGTTGTCATTTTGACCAATAAATTTGAATTTAATTCTTCCAATAATTCAATTCGATAGCCTGGCAGTCTAAATTAGCTCAAGATTATCTAGGTTCAATCATTTATACTGATATATGCTTGTAAAATTACTCATTAATTGATGAAAAATAATATTAAAAAATTAAAGTTTTATTCTGAAAATGGAATCATTTATCAGCATAAAATATTTTAATAACAGATGACTATTCAATAGTTTTAGTGCAGTAATTAATATTGTGATTTAGTAAATTTTCTAATTTTTAATTAATGATTAAAAAATTATTACACATTAATTAATCAAACACAGTTTTATTGAATTATGTTGAAAGATTTTGATACCATTCTTTATTAGTTTTATCGGTTTTATTTTATTGCAAATTAAACTTATTAATTGCAAATTATATCACTAGATTTTATAATTTATCCGGTTATAATGTTTCTTAAATGCTCTAAACAGCATGGTTTGGATCTAAATGACATTGTATGCAGATTCATCCATCTTTTCTATATTTATCGTAAATTATAGAAATGTGAGTTTCCCATGGGTCACTCTGTATTTTTAGGCATAGATAATTTCTATATTTAAGAAATAAAGTATATTTCAAGTACTAAATGGAATTGTGGAATGGTATGGTGACTCAGAAGGTGTTATTTCTTTATTGTGCTCTCTCTCTCTCTCTCTCTGTGTGTGTGTGTGTGTGTGCGTGTTTGTGTGTGTGTGTGTGTGTGTGTGAGAGAGAGAGAGAGAGAGAGAGGTTTGGTTTGGTTTGGTTTGGTTATATTAACGTCCCGTTTTGAAGCAACACTAGGGCTATTTTGGGACGGACCTCGTAATTTTGAACCACGGTCAGATGACGAGGACGACACCTGAGCTGGCACCCCCCTCTCCACGCCACACCACACCAGCGGGAGGACGTTTGGTCATGACGGGTTTAACGTGCAACTGACCCCCTTACACGACGGTTCTTCGGTGGAATCGGGTCACGAACTTGAAACCCTCCGGTTCCGAAGCCGAGACCTTACCACCAGGCCACCGCGGCCCGAGAGAGAGAGAGAGAGAGAGTTGGTGTAGTCTCTTCTGGAAGGATGTCGAATCTCAGTTCCTTATAGAGATATCGCCACGATTCCTTTATTTTCAAAAACCTTAATTGTTGTAGCCAAATTTCTCGCCAAAAGTGAAGTTACTGTTCTGGCATCCGTTCAGAATCCTTTAAATCTCTCTTCCCTGTTATGAGAGAAACTGCGTTCGGAAACAATAATGCAGATTTGTAAAAATATCGATGCATATTTTTCAACTTTACATTCGAACATTTGGGTGCCATAATTATCTCATAAATATTTACCATAAATATTTTTTTCATATTTTAATAAAAAGTTACTACCCTTTTCCCCCACCTAAAATTAAGGACATTGGACAAGACCATGAAAGCCCCGAGTGTTCAGATTTTTAGTTGCCGATTCCCTCACATGAGAATTGTTTACTTTGTAGTAAAGAATACCGATACTTGTGTATTAATTGTATGGCACAGTTATGCATGAAATGTACTGCAAAATACTTGCTAAAAAATCGTTTAGAAAGTATTGAACTTAATCAATAAATCTGCTTTTTACAATCTCAGAAAATTTTACAGATAGATGTATGGAATTTTGCGACCTTATAAATAATTGCAGGACATTTTTTTTGTCATTCATGTTTTTTATCTATGAGGGCCGTATAAAAATTAATTTTTTGTAACTTATTAAAATTCTTTTTAGAACCTAAAATATATTTTTATATTTTATAAAACTTTGCAATTGCAAAGGAAATTGCAATAGTTGAGAAAATAAACGCTTGCTTCACTTTTTTTTTGAGGGGGGAGGAGGCATCTTGCATGTTATAAAATGTTACAAATTATTACTAACTGATATTATATGGATCCGGTATGTGTTAAATAGATTATCATGTGCACGTCTTACTATTGTGAAGTATAAATCAAATATTTTTAATACTGGTTCTTTTTTTGTTCTTTTTTTAGCTTCAATTTCAATTTAGCTTTTCCTTCAACTCGGTTTAGCTGTTCAATTTATAGTTCGGATTTAGCCTTATTTAGATCTATCCATAGATAACGATCTCGAAACTTCAAAAAAAGACTTGAATACAACTTGACTGAAAACAGGCTGGAATTTTCTTAAACTATTGCTTTTATACTTAAATGCACTATTTTTTGATTTGTAATATACACTGTTAAAACAATCTATAATGTTCTGCTGAATATCCACTTCTATTTGTTTGACGAGGAGTCAGAAATTACTTAGATGCAAAAATCGACAATGCGCCGTAATTTCAGCAAAATGCGCCATAATTTCTTTCTTGTGGTAGTATTTCCCATTGTAAAACGTACTAATGATTTAAAAAAAAAATGATGGCTTTTAGAAGAATACTCAAACAACAACAACAACAAAAAAAAGAAGCAACACACAAAAGCATATAATTTTTATCTCTATTCAAAATTTCTCAGAAATAAATCAATTGTTGAATACATAAAACGAAAATGATGGTTTCATTTTTAGTATGAAGGAAAAAAATGACCTTGGTAGAATTTTTAACTGAAGAGCTGATAAGCGCCATGAGTGGCTCCCTAAGACATAATTAGGCGCCATTTGTTGGCGAATAAAAGACTGAAAGAATTCCAAAAAAAAAGTCAAAGAAATCCAGATTTTGATCGATATTTGGGCTCATGGGTAATATAGGGATAGAAACTGCAGGAAATGACTTCAATTCATAAAAGTGCATATTTCGATTTAAGTGTCGATAATGGCGTTAATTAAATTTTTGTCATAATTTGCCATTTACTTTTTAGATAACAATAAAGATATTGATAGTGTAATAAAGACATTGTAATGGCTTAAGTGTGGTGACAAAATGAAAACTTTTGAGCAGAAGTTTGATGTTTCCGATAATTTTAGATATAAATAATTTAATGATATCAAGAAGAAAAAAAATAATTTAAAAATTGCTCATAAATTGATAATATTATTATAAATGTTTAGCAAATACTTTTATGAAAGCAGTTAAAATTTTGTATAGTTAAAATTAAAATTAACAATAAGTCAGTTAATAACTGGTTAATGCGAAATTAACAGTCTGGAAATACTTAATGATATTGTTTAATAGGATCGATAAATTTCCTGATTTATTGAAATTTATTGATAAATTGCTAATTTATTGATTTTTTTAAAATTTTATTTAAGATGGATTAATGTTTATCTTCTAGTTCTCCAAACATAATTAATTTCTATATCTATTTTATGTAGGGTTGTACAGATGTTGTATTACTAAAAATTTTTTCATCCCAGTTGAATTACTTTATAAAGATTACCCAATGTTTTAGAGGTATAGAACATGTACCTCCTTCCAAACTCTGTGGTAAAATGTGTTCCTCTGTGGCGAATAATAAAGAGGTAAACATTTATAAATCTTAAATAGCAAGGAAAATGTATGTCATGAATGTCAATGTATGAAAATGTATGTCAGTGAAACGTAATGATATGTAGGCAGTTGTACTCCTTTATATTGGTCAGCCCAGTTTCTCAAGAATTATAATTGAGTGCTGAAGGAAGTATAATTGAGTGATGAAGGAATTATAATTGAGTGATGACAAGAATTGTAAGTGAATGATGATATGAATTATAAGTGATTGATGATAAGCATTATAATTGAGTGATGACATGCATTATAATTGAGTGGTGACAGGAATTATAATTGGGTGGTGACAGGAATTATAATTGAGTGGTGACAGGAATTATAAGTGAGTGATGACAAGAATTATAAGTGAGTGATGACAAGAATTGTAAGTGAGTGATAACAAAAATTAAAATTCGGGAGGGAAAATACTCATAGTTTTAACCTTAGGAAATAAAAAAGGTGGTTTATCAATCGATGACCAAACAATGTCAAGGTACTAAACAGGTCTTATCATACAATTCTTGTTTCAAAAAAGTAATTTAAAATTTCAAGTGTGTGTAGTCCAGATATATAATTGCGAATTTTGTTATGAATATTCATATCTTTACCATGTTATGAACACAATTATTTTTTCGAAAGGGATGCAAATTTTTTGTGTATGGATCACGCATATAATAAAAAGGACCTGTGGTTTATTTTTAATATCTTTTCAATTTTTTTTTATTTAAAATGATTATTCCGCATATTTTATATAAGTTATAGATTTATGAGAGAATGTAATCAAAATATAATATGTATGTTCAAAAAATAGATAGCGCTTTGAATTATTATTTGACAAACAATTAATTTCATTAACTATATCATTAATACAGTTACAAAAATCCTGCATGCATCTGCTTATATAGTCTCTATGAAAGCGTATGGAATTTTCTTTAAGTATTAAATGTTTTGACTTTTAATAGAGATATCGCCAATATTTCATAAATTTTCTATAATTATTTTTGTGTCTAAATTCGAAAATTGTAAGCTAAGTCTGCATATTGTTCCAAATTTCGTCGCTAAAACAGGGTAATGCGCCATTGAGATTGTATTCACTCAATATCCGTTTAACAATATCTGTAAATGAATCTTTCTTACTATGATATTTCTTACTATGAGGAAAACACTACTGCAGAGTTTTAACAATGCATACAAATACAATTCAATTCTATATTTTATTAATACAATATGTCTCAATTTACTACAACAATCGCCATTTCTATCTAAAACTCCAATAACTAATTTCTCACAAACATGGAGAAATATGAATTATATCTAGTTGAGAATAAATGCATTGTTGAAATATCTTTCTTAAGAATAATGAACGAGCAGCTGAATATTCGATAAAAATAAATACATTTGCAATATCTACTGAAACTGTCTTTATAAAGATTCTTTGAAACATTTATTGCATTCAATAAAAGATATTATACATATAGCAATGGAAGGTAAAACGAATGGGATTCTTATACATCTGATATATTGCAATAGTTATATTTCTTGTGTGTTATAAAAATAAGCGTATGTAGAAAAATAAAACTCCATAACACATAAAAGTAAATTGTTTATATTTTGTTAAGAATACAGAGATGTATTCTTAATAAAATATGGGTGATGTAATAAATAAGATAACTGTCTTTTTCACTTTGATATAAGTAATCCATACGAATTCAATTCATTTTTCTACATATGAAAGCGCTTCTGTAATTTAAATATCATTCCCCCCCCCTCTGACTTATAACTTTAGCAGTGAGTTGCTGAAAATCAAGATTTTTTGCTAATCTTATTTTATTTTAAATTCCTTTATCAAAACTAATATTTTTAAACTTATTTAAGTTTTAATCTAGTTTTAATCAAAAAATTAGGATAAGATAATTTTAATGTAAGTACTCATAAAGAAAGCGAGAGAAAATTTGCGTCTATAATAGAGAAAATTTGTTTTCTGATTATTTTCTTATGAATCATTTTGATTATTTCTTATTTCAAAGCATGTCACAAATTTGTGCAAAGAAACTAATTTAGTTAATTATAGTTATACTATATTTTCATAATAATGTGGAAAAATAATTGCAGTTATAAAATAGTTGTTGATTGTCCTTTGTTAAATAGCTAAATTTTAATCTTCAGATATAAAAACAAAAAGGATTCGTTCAGATTCAATCCACAATTTTATTCGCAGGTCGCATTTACATAGCTGAAGCGTACTAGCATATAAAGACTCATCTCTTATGCATTCGCCACGCGTTGTTGCTTGTGCATTCTCAAAAGTAAGCACGCGCATGGAGACACCGATTTTACTGCGATATGAAAATTTAGGATGTATCAGTTCTTCATTCGTTTGAATAGATAAAACAAACTTAAGACACAATAACATTATATTTTCTTAAATGCCTCCGAAACACGTACCCTTTTAATGTTTCACTTAGCGCGGTTTTTTTAAACATTAAAATATCCAATCATTGACTTGAGATGATAGACAAGGGATTATTGTTTCCAGCTTAAAATACTTGATAGGTTCATTGCAGGTGCTCTCGAGACACTATTTTAAAAAATGTTCATTAACTCGCTATCTTGTCTGTTGGTACAAAATTTGATATGGTTTTAAACTAACTTCTCGATGAACTAGATATTTAACATTTTAAACATAGCTGAGAGCTGGATGAGAATGCAATTTTTAAAATACCTTTCTTGCCTGATTGCTTGCTTTTTCGATTTAAATATTACATTCGATGTTAAATTACTTTAATAATATGTTACCGTCCCAATGAGTTAGAAGCTTCAAACATAGCTGGAGGCCTCGAGGACAATGCAATTTTGAATCACTTTCTTTCTATTCGGTTTTAAATTTTATTATCGGGTGTAGTTCATCGGGAAGTTATTTTAAAAGCAATTTCAAAATTTCACATACACACAAGACAAAAATATTTAAAATACTTTTTTTTAATAAAACGAGTTTTTAAATCGACAAAAAGGTATAATTTATTATAGCCCCCATTCATATATATAATTCCATATATATTTTAAAGTTCATATATATTCTCCTGAAAATTTGTGATTGTGGATTTTTTTAAATTAAAATAACACACTTTCAGGAGAATCAGTATGAGAACTAGGAAAATTTTAGAATACACAATCAAAAATCGACCAGACAATAGGACTCACACTACAAATCTATATGAGGCTAGGAGAAATTTTTAAAACTAACTTTCACACATTTTCGTGGCATTCATATAAGGATATAAAACTATATTTAGCTATCTATTTTTAGCTGGTTTTAAAATAAGTGGTGTGTTACTTAATTATTGCTGTTGCGTAACTATTGATTTACTGATAGAAAAATGTATATTAAACATTCAAATATATCTTACCGCGTTTCTGTCCAAAATTCATTTTTTTTAAGGAATCTCTTTCAAAATCAAAATTTTGAGTTTTTTAAGGATTTAGTTATTTTTTTGCATCCATTTGCGAAACAAATGATGTACTGAAATTAAAATATATTATAGTTAAAATGTGCCTCGCATTTTTACAAGGTTGTATTTGATCAGTAACAATTACTTTTTGCAGGAATCTTAACTTTAACCAATCAGATTTTACATATTACCGATGTTTCATTTTTTTTACTTCTCGTTTCTTAAGTTTGAAAAAAATATTATTGTTTCAATTCACACTTCAATAAATATTTAAATTTTATTTAATATATAAAATTTATGTTGGAATTTCAAAATCAGACTTTTTTTTCTGCAGTGATTAATTTTCACCCTTTTTTCTGCAGAAGGTTATTTTTCTTATATAAACTTCAGTTGCATAGTAAAATTAAGATTCTGTCGAAAGCTTTATATAAATATCCTACAGCCAATCGTAACAGTGTGAATTTGTTCAGTAAATTTCAGCTGTGATTTTTCAAACATGCACAATTCAAATCAAAGGAATATATAAATTAGTGTGCCGTGAGAAATAATTTTGAAATAGAAAAAAAAAAGAAATGCTATGCCAATATAAATATTAAAAACATACTTGCAAATATTAAAAACATACTTTGTATGAATGAATTTATAGGCGTAGACGAAAATTTATGCTTGTTTTATAAATTCTTTAAATTTAAAAAAAATACGCCAATGTTATCCAAATATATATACATTTCCATTTATTTAGAATATTTTCGTTCATAAGCAGAAAAGATGCAAAATAAAGTACTCACTGATGGAATGAAGTATATTGGACAAACGAACAAGAGATAGAGATAGAGATAGAGATAGAAGATTAAAAACTGGCATTTGTTGTTCGAGAACTTTTCTTTCAGGAAACGCTTGTGAAGACATTTTAAAAATTCACTTTCTGGGCTCGCTTTTCAAAGAAAAATAAAGCGGTCGAATGAGACAGTGGGAATTCCTCTTTCCCAGAAGACACTTTGACATTCAAAGGATATATAAATGACAGGAAAGAAATTGATTTTCTTTTTCAGTGACAGCTTGTTTTCGTAGGAAAAAAAAGCAGGCGTTGCGAATGTTTTGAAGGGAATT
This sequence comes from Argiope aurantia, assembly GCA_026543865.1. NCBI lineage: Eukaryota > Metazoa > Arthropoda > Arachnida > Araneae > Araneidae > Argiope > Argiope aurantia. The sequence goes on from JAPMOR010089779.1 coordinate 170,742, forward strand.
CTGTAATACAGCCATAGCTATTTTAGTACTAGCTGCGTTTGACAACTAGTTGATTCACCGTGATTAAAGATTGCGAAAGATTGCAATTAAATATTTTGTGTATACTGAGTCTTATTAGCTTCTTCGGTAAAATAATTTCAACCATCAAGCTTTGATACGTTATTTTAGGAGCTGGACATAGTTCACTTCATTGTAATACGCATTTTTCTGATTTTATATTTGAATTTTAATGCATTAAGGATAATTTAATTCAGGCAATAGCAAAAGTGTTTAAAATTTAAGGCATTTTTTTAAAACAATAACCATTGCTTGATTCTGAAGTTAGTACTAAATCATAAGCACAATAAAATTTCAAAAACAATATTAAATGAATTAGTTTTTTCAACTGAAATTGAACCAAAAAAAGGAGTCGGATGTTTATATCTTGATCTTCAAAAATGGAAAAAAACCAGGGTGAAATGTTTGCAGTAACGTTTCATATTGTTACGAAATTTCCAGGGGTTCTTTTGGATAGTGGAAGTTATATGGTGTGGAGAACGCTCAATCAGCAGGCGGCAGTAGAAAAAGAAACAACGACATTTATTTACACGAAGACACACAGGACAGCACAAAAACGACAACTATATACAACATAAAAGACGATTATCTTCAGCCCAGATGTGTGGCATACAACAGCAGCATACAACCAGAATCCACTGCAGATAGTAGCGCACAGCTCAGTTCAGTACTAGCTTGACTCCGTCGCTTCCGACTGCACCGCTCCGTCGATTCCCACGCTTCCGACTACTCCGCTCTGTCCACTCTGATTGACTTCGGCTACTCAGACTTCGCTGCTTTCGAACTCCAACTACTACTCCGACCACACTAGCAGCACAGACTGGCTCCTTTTATAGGTCTCAGGAGGCGGGGCTAGAGGCCTCTCAACCAATCAGGAACGTTCGAGGCGTATCTCGGTTCCTACTGGACGGATCGGGAAAATTTTCGATGCTTCGGGTATAACCTATTTTGGCGCCAAAGTCGCCAAGTTTGTCGCCAAGCTCTGGGACCTCCGAAGCACACCCGGACTCCGTCTAATACCGATGACTTTTAAACAGTCTTTCTGTTGATGGAACCAACTATGCTGGGAAGCCGAATTGCAGGTTTGTAACAATATTCTTTGAATTTCATTTGAACAATGAAAAATATTTTTGTAAAATGTTTTTTTTTTTATTTTGAAAATTAATTCAAAATTAGAGAAAAAGAAATAGGATAAAAAGAGTATATCGTTGAAAAAATAACTGTCCTAATTTTAAGATGATATAAAAATTATAAAAGAAAAATACCATAAGTCAAACGGTCTGCCCTGTGGATAGTAAACGAACGCACACACATACTCATTTTAAAGTTTGAAGCAAAGTACTCCATGGTGCACTATTGTGCACCATACTCTAAAAATAAAAGTAATTTAAATTTATCGGTCAATGCATTGTTATTCCTATACTAATTTCTGTATCCCTGTTTCGTAAACTCATCTGATTATGAATTATTGCAATGCCCGATATGATGACGAAACCACAGACCATTAGTCGCTGGAATATTATTGATTAACAAAAGCGTTTAGTATACCTCCTTAGGGTAGAGCTTGAAAGCACACAGTGATTTTATAACATCATCCTATTAGCGATCCTGCATTAAGACCGAATCAGCTTATTCTAAATCTGCCATCTTGAAAGCTCAATTTATTCCCTTTACATTCCGAATCACCCCTCTTATCAACATTTATATATTGACCGGTTATTTGGAATCCTAAAAGAACCTTTGTTTCAATCAAGAATAATTTGTTTATGGTTCAGAAATCGAACATGTTAACATCGAAATATAATTAAAATTTACCTTTCCATGATAACTTGAGAGTCATTTAAATTTTATTATCAAGTATTTGCTAGTAAATAATACCCATGAGAAATTAAAATATAAATTCATTATCTTGCATTGGTGCACCTTTAAATTAGTCCAAATAATGCAAAAATTGAATCTAATTACATACATTTCTGTGTATTTTCACATCACTATTTATATAGGAAATGTATTAATATAATGTTAAAAGCATATATTTGGAAGGTTTTTATATGTAAGATAAAAAATTATTTATTATAACTATTATAAACTGCCATAAGGATAATGGCTTTCTCTATTCGTACCATTAATGTATTTGATAGCTAATACTAGTCGTCTTTGATGACTTGCTAGATTGCTGGAGATATTTGATCATTGTTCATTTAAATTGTATAAATATAACTTAATTTTCATGATTCCATCCAATTGTGAGATATTAAAGCAGTTTATTTTAAATGTCTTACATACGATTTGTTTATTGTGTACATGGGCTCTTCTAATAGACTAATTCCATGATGCCATAGTGTTATTAAAGTGTAAAAATTCATTTCATTTGTCTTAAATTTAGTATTACTATAACTTCACTTTTTCCTTCGACCTGTAAACAACAGAAATACTAAACAGAATTCTTCTTTAGCTTTCAACTATGAAATAAAGTCACGCGATCAAATATATGATGAAAGGAAAAGATTCGGATTCAATGAAAGTATTGTTGGAAAATATATATAAAATATGGTTGAAAGTTAATTAAATCTTGACTAAAGAATTTTACTTCAACGAAATTGGCATCAATGGAATGGTGGATTTATAAGGGCATTAAAAACACTTTTGTGCGGGAATATTTTTGAAAGTTGTAATGAAAAAAAAAATGTCTAAATCTAGCTTATTTCTAAATAAATAAACTTTCAAAAAATATCGCTTCGAAGTGTCCCTATATCTGGGATATAGGGAATACCTTATATGATTTATGACACCATATATCTGGGGCAAACAAATTTGGGAACTCTAGTCCAGCGGTTTGGTCTGTAGAGTAGAGTATGAACGACCGCAGGACACACAAAGCGAAAGAGAGAGAGAGAGAGAAGCAGACTCACGCGCGCGCGCACACACACACAAACACACACACACACACACACACACACACACACACACACATCCTTACCATCATCAAAGATTAGATTTTATTTAAAAGTTTTGTTTGCATTCTTATTCTAAATATAACTTCAGGATTTGGGGAAGATTATGAAATGCTGAAATATTCTCAGACGATTTTTGTCATGCTTCAGACCGCATGTTTTTCGCCAAGTCTGAAAATGCATCACTAATTATATTTAATATGTAGCACTATCTATGAAGCATTTTATCTTGAAACTTGACAGAATAGCACGATAGACACGGTATATATAATCAATACTCCACGATAAAAATAACCACTATCTCTCAAAATATAAATTTAAAAAAGATATTCTTAATCATTAAAAATTCCATTATTTTAATGTTAGGTTACAAATAGAGTGAATAAATAATCAATGTATCTAAAATTGGATAAAACCTTTTATCAAATTAACGGAAATTAATTTCATTAATAACGTACAAAAAAACTAATAATATCAATTCTTTTCAGATCTAAATTTGATATTACGACTCTAATTAATTTCTAATCCTCGCAATTGAAGCAAAATATTATATGAGATAAAATTTTCAATTAAAATCAAATAATCTGAAGATATCTTAATACAAAAAGCAATATAAATACTTTTATTGATACAAAATCCATTTATTTAAAAAAGTTAAATTAAAAAGTATTTATTCTGTAGTATAATTATTTATTGAAAAAAGTCAGTTAAATTCATTTATTCAGACTTTGATGGACAGTAAAACGAATGTTTTATTTATATTTTTTCAGATATAAATTACAAAATATTTTCAACGATAGCATTTATAATTATATTCAGTAAATTTTCAGTATTATAGGTAGATATTTCAAGAACATTGCAATTTTATTAAAAATTGAAAATTCCATTACAGTCTTTAACATCCTACAATGCAAATCCCCACGTGAAGGAAAAAAAAACTTAATGGACAACAGCTTGCAAATAAGAAATTTGATGATCCAAGTTTCATCCAAACTATTTTACGATGAATTATTACTTCAAACACATTAGATGAAGCTTAGAGTATTATAAAGAATTTTAGTGAAAATAGATTTTAAGTGCACGAATACTTTTCAAATTAAATTTACTTTATATAATACTTTTAAAGTAAACCGTGGTTTTATCATAGACATCAACTAGTCTTTAAAGGATTAAATCGAGAATAGAGCTTTTATCCCAAGAAAATCTTTTGAAAACCTTCTTTTATTTATAACAAAAAGTTTTCGATAAGTATGCTTAGTTTTTTTTTCATTGATATTTTTATTTATCAGAAAATATATCTTTTATGCTGATAATATGCAAAATTATTAAATTTTATCACTTTTTTTTTTGCAAATGATTATTAAACATACTTTAAAAATTAAAGTACTTTACTTTAGGTGAAAAATTATGTATTAATAATTATTCTCTTTCAAGAAATTCATTCATAATATTCAGAAATTTAAGAGTAAATTTATGAAGTCAACGATGAAAAAGATAAAGATTTTAATTTATCTTATGTCTTTATCATCTTTATCTTTTACTTTCTACCGAGTCATTCAAGAAAATAAATAAAAAATAAATTTCACGCAAACGATTTTTCTTTTTATTTCGAAATGAAAGAATAGTTTTATTTAATTCTAGTAAAGATTAATTAAAGATATTTCATCATAACATTAAAATCTTAAGAGAATTTTTAATCCTATTTTAGAAATGAATTCTAAATTTTAACTCAGTTTGTAGAGTCAGAAAAAATGAAAAACTGAGTGGAAATCTTATTTATTGACTAATAAACGCAGTAAAACATATTATATTCTCATTTATATCTAATTTTTATGATATAATATGAAGATAAATTATCACTTTTTTTACTTTCATCATAGAATTTTGTTCTTTAAAAGGTATAAAGTTCAAATAATATTTCTGCACATTAGAACTTAATTACTTTCAATTCAAAACAAAAAAGAAAAAAGATATGGAGGAATTTTTATGCGATTTTAACTAAATTTCGGATTTTTTTATTATCTTTAGGCATAAAATTATTCTTGATGCCAAATAAAAGAAATTGTATCAATGATATTAATATCAGCTGTGATATTTGTTATCATTTGAAAAATATTCACAAAATATCTTCATTTATACATTATTGTCACAGAACAGAGATCGTACTCGAATTTTTGTCAAAATGCACTGTGATTCCTTCAAGGAATTTATGTTTTGTTTTTTTTTTGTTAATTTAATATACAAAACTTTTTGAATTCTATCGTTACATAACAACGACCAGAACACATATTTGTGATAGATATTTTAGTCAAAAAATGAAAATGAAAAATTTTAATTCTAAAGAATTGAAATTAAACCATTAATATGACTGTAACTTAATTTACCAAGCGAATAAATTACTATGCTTTCCACAATAGCTGATATTACATGTGATTCTAGACTGTAACCTGATTATGACTTCATCACAATAGCTGATATTACATGTGATTCTAGTCTGTAACCTGATTATGACTACATAACAATAGCTGATATTACATGTGATTGTAACCTGATTATAATTTCATCATCATACCTGATTCCAGTTTGTAAACTGATTATAATTTATTTTTATTACTCGACATGTTGACAGCAGCCTTGTACGTAAGAAACAAATAATGCATTTGACGAACATTTGTAATGGTAAAGTCTGAATGGCCTGAATACTTAGTCTTATCACAACATTTTATATTCTTTTCAAAGATTGAAGCAACTGCTTACAAAACTACCTGCTTGAAAGCTGAACTAATTGTCAAACGTCAAACATTGCTTCATTTACATTCCAAATCATTATACTGATTGAGACATAAAGGAAAAATTCTGTAACACTATAGATACGATATAAGATGTTAAATTTCGTCTGCTAAAATTCAGACGAATTTCTTCACAGGACTTTAAGAAGAATTGTGGAATTATACAATCTGAAATATATATTTGAAGTTATTTCAGTAGATATTCAAAGACTTTAATGAATCTTACTATCATAAATTATGGATTTTAACTTTTACTGATGATTTAACTTACGATCAGCTTTTAATTTATCACTTTCATCTTAATGTTTATTTTTGAATTTTAATTACTTCATTTCAGTTGCAGGTATGTGCTTTATATGTTTATATATTGTTCAAATTTATACATTGTTCAAATGCATATATATATGTGTTCATATACTTGTTTTAATGATATTGATCTATGTAGTACAGAACATTGCGCAATATTGCCCAATATTGTTCGATAGTATATCATATTATTAAATATTCAACAATATTATATAATATTGCGAATATGGTACAATATTGTACAGTATCATTGTGCTGCAGAAGAATAAATTTTTCAACTTTATTCCCCTGTGATACGATGGCTATATCAATGAGATCAAACTATTTAACAAATTCATTTGGTATATTTTTTATTCCAAATTTTTATATATTTTTTTCTTTTTTCTTTTCTTTTTTTCTTATATATATATATTTCAACTTTTTTTTCAAGAAATTAATAATACATTTTTTTACTTATCTTGTCCTAGAATACGTTCCTCATAAGCTTTAAGTATTACCAAAATTGATATGCTTTTTCAACTTAACCTATGTCTTCACTCAAATTTTCAACTGTCATTCTTTTGACCTGCTGAAACAGGATCTGAAATGTCAACTTATAAAAAAGGAGACTTTTTTTACTGAATTTTATGAGAGCGTCGAAAATTACTCTTTTGCTATGTGAATCCAACAGATCACTGACTTCACTTGACTTGAAGCCGGAAGCGGAAATATGAACACCACTTGACTTCGAGCTCATATAAGTCGAACTATTAATATAACAGAGCTGTAAGAAGAAGCTGTGGAATTTTTATGATGTCCACATAATGATGATGACGCTGTGTAAGATGGATCCCCTTTTTATAAATTTTCTGCTTTTAACCTCTTATTAAATAAGAAGACCAAGATAACTAAGGAATAAACTTTGAAACTCGAATGTCTATATTGTAGACAATTATTATGCGATAGCCCTTAATTCATTTTTCTGTGCTCACCATGGTTTAAGATTACGGCATTTTAGCGAAGCAGCTATAATGTAACTTTAAAATAAGGCATTAATTTTCTAAAAATCTAATAAAAATATTGGGATAACAGAAATTTCTTACTAGATGTAATTAAACATTTATTTGAAAAATAAAATAAAACCAAAACATTTCCATAAAAAATCAGAAATTTTATATAAGAGCATCTATTTAAACTGCCGAATTAAAAAAAAAATCATCATTTTAAATTCGATTTCACTGTCGGATTCTCAAATTCATTTCACGACATACCTATGCTGCTCCTGAATAGATTATTAATAGGAAAATCTATCAGAATATCATGATGCAGTTGATGCCGGCACCTTTCATAATTTCTATCAATTCATTGACTTTTTGGAATTAAGCTCTTAGTGAATGTGGGAGGAAAAGTCTTGCGTCTGTGTAGGAGGGTGTAGCGCTGTTCTATGGCATAGCTCTAAGCAAGTGGTTGGAATGAAAATGGCGTACACTATATATGAATGACCAGGCCAAATGGAAGGGTTCAGAAGTGCCATAACAAGACGTAGAATATTTGTGAATGATGAAGCCAAATGGTTGGGCTCATAAAGTGCCATATCATAGCGTAGAGTATTCATGAATGATCAGATCGATTTGATGGGCTCAAAACATGACATGGCATAGAGTGTTAATAAAGGATCATATCAATTGGATAGGCTCAAAAAGTGACATGGCATAGAGTGTTAATAGATGATCAGATAAATTTGATGGACTCAAAAAGTAACATGGTGTGGCATAGAATGATCATGAATGACAAGTTACACAATATTTTTCTAATCAAACGATGAGAGCTTTATTATCCCAAACTTATCATTTAATGAAAATTCGACTTCTTGGAGCAAGACTTGATGTGAGTGAAAAGTCACCAAATAAGTTAGATGTTTCTTCCTGCCCCTCAGCATATAGTAATGGCCGGTATTTGTTCTGCCCACGCTCCCAATAAGAAAATGTATTTCCTTCTGATGAGTGGATGGGGCTGAGCTATTGACGACCAATTTTTGACAGACTAAAATTCTGAGTCTTTGGAACCAGCTACATAGCATTCCGCAAGACGAAATGAGTTATTTTCTTAATAATTTTTAGAAATATATTTCTTCAAGGGTAGAGCATGACGAGTACGGGGATTTGAAATTGTCGTATAAATAAGCACATTCTCGTTTCATTGATCAATGTAGAAATGTTAAGAGGTTATGTTATTTCAATTCTGTTGATGGAACGTATGTACTACGGAATGGACTGGGGAAAAGGCTGATAGATGATGGCACATAGAAACCCACTCTTAAATTCCACATATATTGTTGCGACAGTGGTCATTCAGACTACCTAGGATGGCTGTTGTCGAAGTTGTAAGTTTAATAGAAACTACTTAGAAATCAAGAGAAAAAAATAATACTCTTTTATAAAAAGAGAATAGAGTAAATGAAGAAAAAAAATGATTATCTTTTAAATTTATTAATATTTATAAAAATTGTATTATGAAAGGTAAATGCTTTAACATTTTCCCTCGAATTTAACAGAATCACTTTATTTAAAACTCACAATTTTATCAATTAAAAAAAATTAAAGTAGTTATAGCTGGCAAATAAGGAATTTAACAGAAATGCGTTTAAGCGATATTTCTTAAATACAAAGTATTACTTCAGATGCATTAAATTAAACCCAAAACGTTATAATAGAATTTCTTTATGAAAGGTTTCAAGTGCTCGAGAATCGCATTTTGTACACGTACTGATAATAAAAGATAAAATTTTATTATTGTAATGAGGCAGAAATAGAAGGATTAGAATGAACGGAGATAATTTATCACTTTAAATGCCTCTTACCATTTTCATTTAAAGGCCATTTCTTTTAAAGTATTACAAGATTTGCAGCATTACAAATTTTGAACAAGTGATTAAAGCCATTAAGAACAATTTGCAATAAAACCATTTATTTCACACTCATGAGATAGAAAAATATATATATATATATATATATATATATATATATATATATATATTTGTATTTTTGATTTAGTTTAAAATTTTTTGCTTTGAAGTGAGTCAAAATACTAAATACTGCCTCTCCTCTAGGATCTTAATTATTTGTATTAAGACATTAGAAAGATAATAAATTAATGGAAGATTTATCAAGGTGACAAATGTAGTGTCATTTTAAGTTAATTAAGTAATACGATTCGTTAATTTAAACATTATATTTAGGATATAATTAAGTATTTTTTTTAGTTAAAATTTTTTCTATCCTTTTTTATTGTAAATAAGTGTGCCTTCCGTAATTAAATATTAACTTTATAATGCTATCCAATCTTTATAAACTTATTGCAATTATGACATTAAAATTCAATTTTAAATTATTGTTCCAAATTAATGTATACCCTTCTGATTGGTTAGTTGTGTGCAAAAATTGGGGAAATCGGTCCTATTCCAACAGCTGGGGAAGCAGCAAAGTTTATTTTACAATATCTGTCGATTATAAAGAGCTAAGAAAATCAGACGATTCAGTATTTGATGTTGAAAAATCCTATCTTTAAAACTTAAGCAAGCAATTTTTTTAAATATTCAAAATTCAGGATAAACTTCCTCAATTAAATTAACATCATTAAAATGAGAAGTATCATTGAATTTTAATTGATGTGAAATTTAATTTTATGCAATAATATGGTCTGAAATTACCGTTGAACAACGCTAACTTTATAGCGTAACGTTTAACTAATATTACAAGGAAATATAATCAAAAGTCATATATCAGTAAACATATTCATATTAAAACAAAGGCCCTCTAAATTAAACCTGTTCCAACTTGGTTAGCTTTAAGTCAAAGGGTCTACTCAATAAAACGTCAAAACACAACCGTACACATACGTTCTTCTTTATTATTAGCAGATATACCGATATGCATGCAAATGAAACTACTGATAAATTTAATGGTTATGGTTTCCACCGCGGAGTAGCAGGTCATCGCGACAAGATTCTACGAAATGTTCTCTTTGCATATGAGCATGGAGCCATCTTGGATCAAAATAAGCATGGTGTGGCATAGAAGTATGATGATTAGATTGCTTGATTAGATATCATTTTCAAGATGTTTTTAAAGTTTCGCAATTATGAAATTCCACTCAAAATCGGTATTTCTGTTTCTTTTAAACGGATATTACTGAAAGAAGTCTGAAATAATCTATATATCTTTATTTCAACCTTTAGAAGGTTTATTAATACAATTAAATATTCAATAACTTAAAAAATAACATAGCATTTAATCATATTTAGAAGTTAAACTGATACTGTAAACTAAGTGCAATATAATATAAGTCAAATGATTCAAGTAATCTTTCAAAGCAAGCATTTTATTCTTATAAGTTGTAAAGTAAACTAAGTGAATAAGATTGCTCAATTTGGAATCAAGGATAATATTAACATATAAAGTTTATAAATTAGCATTGCATTAATTTACCTGGTAATAATTTATTGAATATTCAAAATACCCTGGCGACACTATCTTCCATTCTTAAAATTCAAGGTGACCAATCCATGTAAATGTTTGGTAGACAATGTATTCATTAGTGCTGTCTGAAATCACGTGGCAATTCCACCCGTTGGCGACATTTTAGGTTCATTTTAATGACCGAAGCAGCTTACTTCGAAACTATCTCCTTGAAAGCCCAACTAATTACCGAACGATACTCAATCTACATTCCGAATCAACATACCCATCGAGACTTAGTTTAAAAGCACCGGCGCTGTTTAGATTGAATGCTGAATTTTCTCCATTGGGATTGAATTATGGTGCCTATGAAATGTTAAGGTGAAGGAGTTTAAGACGTATATACCAAAATGCATTTTTAGTTATAGCCTTTTATGAAGATTCCCGATAGAGTTTAAAATCAATGCTATTATTTTAGGATATGGAAATTTGATTTTGATGATGTATGTGGCAATTTTTGGGAAGTTAGAAGTAGGAGTTTGTGCATAACTTTGGATATTAACCGGATCAGGACCTTGATCATGCGATTCTGCCATCATGGTTCACGGTATCATATATAAAACGAACCGTCCCGGCTTTAGTGAATAAATATACTCGAGCTATCCGGCTTGAGTAAGCTCGTCTCACATATGATATTGCGAGCCGTGAAGTTAGAATCGCGGGAACACGGATATGTGAACACGGTCCTGAACGCGTTAATATATATGCATGTTGATATAATATGGGATCTATAACTTTTTGCTTTTTCGTTACACCAGGTTATTAAATAAATAAAATTAAAAATGATTTTTCAGTTTTTTTATTAATATTTCTATTATTAGTTTTCCTATTATACACTGCTTTAGTCTTCTAGTATGCCATTTTTAGATATGAAATATTTAGTTTATAAAATATTTTTCTTATTTATTTTTATCAATGTGTAGTACATAAAATTTATAACCGTTGAAATGTATTGAATGTAAAAATGTGAAACTTGATATGCTACGACACATAATTGCATCTTTTTAGTATTTTAGTCATTAACAGATGTAAGTGATGATAAAGAAATTTCATTTTTTATCAGGGACATCGTAATTTATTTGGCATTAATAAAATGTGTATTATGTTTAAACTAAGCTATATTTTTAATATAATAATACTTATAAATTCGGTAGTAAATAAGATATCTTTTACTAAATAATCGTTCAAAATGGTCTATACAGCAGATCATTTTTAGGAGTACAAAACTTGGTATGTAGTTATTTCTTGGGTAACAGGTGCTCTCTAATTTAGAGGTTTCAAAATTTAAGGATTTTTTTCTTTAAGAAATAATCGAAATATCGTTTTTTGTTAATAAACAATTGATACGTAATTTGAAAATTTAAAATAAACAGCTTCGCAACGATACAATTTTTTTCTTTAATTACGATAAATTTTCCAAAATTGATATTAAATGAATATTTTTTATCAATGCCTTTCTTTAAATAACGTGTTCAACAAAATGGTAAAACTATGAATGACCGTTGCAAATATTTTAATAGCTTTCTTACAACAGCAACAACAAAAAAATGCTAATTACAACTAATGATTTTATTTATTTATTTTAAAACATAAATTCTTTTTCTTTTATATAATAACTTCAGGCTCTTATTCTTTCCATAAATCACGTTTAAAAATCAGAGAGAAGAATAAAATATAAGACGTTATCAGGCTAGGGTGTTTCGATGATAAATATTTATAAAGAAAAAAATAATCTAATTTGGAGGTTTAGCAAATAAGTTGCTTAAAATCTTTAAAATAGCTTAAAAAATTATCTAATTACTAAACTAAAAAATAAGCTGTATTTCTAGGGATTCTTTAAACAATGGGGGGGGGTAATTAATAACATGGAATTTTCATTTTTTATCACATTGTGAAACATTAAAACAACTATAAAATATAACTGTTTTGAGTAGATTATAGGAACTGTTGGTTTAGGAACTGTTGAATAGGTTTAGGAACTGTTGAATATATTGAGAAATTACTATACCAAATTTGAACAAAAAATGTTCATTAGATTATACTTTATGTGGATTTTAGTAAAAACAATTGTACAAAAGATTAGAATTGTTGAAATCGGCATCCAAAGGCGTAAAATAGTATTAAAAAGTACGTAAATGCAAATATAAAAATTAATGTAACTTTAAAAAAAAATAGATTTAGAAATAAAATTCAAATGGTTTTACAAAGTAAACTGTTCTACTATTAAAAATTGTAAATAAAAAAAAACAAAATTTTACAAGAAAATCGAATTTTTAACATAGTCACTTACCTTAAACTGTAGAATGTTAACACGAACCATACGGATTTAGAGACGTTACAATTGAGGCAGGTGAAAATTGGAAAGAAGACTAGAAAGAAAATATCAACGTTTAATCAGATTTGACTTTAAACCTTTACCTAATGAATTTGATGTTTTGAATGAGTTACTCTAAAAGTCGTTTCCATAGCTTTTCATTTCTGTTCAATTTAGACTTATGATAAATAGTTGGAAATATTACATTAGGTTCCTATCTACTGTGTTGTCATGCAAGTAATCAGTTTCTATATTACAGTTCCGTGAACTCAATTTGTTATGTTTTATTGTTTTGCTCGATATTTAAACAAAATTTCAATCCATTTATCGTATGCAAACTCTCTCATTATTAAGAGCATTTGTTACTTAGATTTACCAGTACAATTTAAAAATACACGGCCGTTTCATCTCATTGAAGTATTTTACATTCTACTTAAGAACTGAATCACCTATTTTTAAATCTACTTTCTTGAAAGCCAAGTTAATGACTTGACTCGAAAAATTATTTATAGTTTACATTCCGAATCAACGCTCTCATCAGCAATTAGGAAATGGCGCGTAAATATTAGATGCTTAACATCCTAAAAGGACATTTATCACAGGCAGGAATAATATGTCAAATGTTCTAGAGTTTTCAGAGTCAAAGATGTTATCATCGAAGTAAAATTAAAAGTTAACTCACGTATAATAATCACATGTATCATTTTGAACTTACTGTCCAATCTGCTCACTTTGACAAGCCGCCTTTGGCGAACATCCGGTTCGCCAGTATTACCGCTCGCTGCAATTTTCAATTAAATATTTTAAGTAACTGGTCTCTTAGTAGATTCTCAAACAATACATTTTTAATCTTCAAATTTTGATAGTCATACCAAACTTATACTGTTGTTTAGATCGTTTCGTTCAATTTACTCTATATATTTTGCTAATTTGTTGTCATTTCCGGTAAAACTTCAACTTTGACTTTAAGTGAAAATGATGAAATTGCAATTAATATAAAGATATTTTTTTAATAAAACCAAGCGTTTTATTTTATTTATCATCTTTATTGTTATTTATTTATTTATTTATTATTATTATAGAATATGAGTATTGCAAACAGAATCGCTCGGTATTTAAGTCTTATGTGAGCTACAAAATATTTTTCATCATTTATGTAATATCTCAAACAATAATTCAACAAAAATTTCTTAGATTCAGCATAAAATTCAGTTTTTAGTTTTGCTTTCAAAAGGATTGAAATGAAATCAATAATAATATTTTGTTCCGGCCTATAAATATATTTCAAAAATTATGAAGTCTAAATTTAATGCAGTAAGGTATCATATTCTGAGAAATCAAATTTTAAATAAAGGAATGAATGTTTCTGTTCTCCACGACCAACTAAGACTTATTTATGAAGTTTCGAATGTTAAAACTTTAGAAAAACTCAACATTTTCATAAACTTAGTCAATTAATCTTGAGGAACCTGAGCGCTGATTGGCGTATTTTCTTTGAAACAATCGATGGAAAATCTAAAATTATCCTTTTTTTATTGAATAGTGATATTCAAATTTTCATAAATCAGTCAGTTTAAGTGATTGACTTAGTTGATTGGAAATTAACTCTTTTATTTAAAATATTAGTGTTTCAAGAACATTTTGTTATTCGTGATTTCCACAGCAGAGGCTTTATGTAAAATCAAAAATTCGTTATTTATTAGAGCATTTATTGAATCAAGTTACATAAAATATAATCATTTTCCATTTAGACCATTTTAGGAGATCTGTGTCTTACTAAAGGTATACAAATTAGTTGTGTGGCCCTGATTTGAAAGGTTATCCTGTTCATATTAAACAAAACTTGCCTTAAAATAAAACTGATTTATTGGATTAATACTATAGAGAGTGTAAATGATCATAAAATAATTTTTCTTGAATTTATTTTTTAGAAAAAATAATATTTTTTATTTGTTTCATTTCCTACAGACACATGCCGAAAATTATATTTTTGCGGATTTCATTTCCAAAAAGATTTAATTTATTTTTAATTGGAGCTTTAATCAATGTGATAGCAACACTGAAAAAAGCTAAATTTTTCCCATGAATGCGAAACGTGCTCGTGCAGCTTAAATTTTATTTTTATCTTGTACGAAAAAAATTGTTGAAAAATATAGTTACAATATTTATTTAAAAATTCATTAAAAATAGAAATTTAATTTTAAGGTTAAAACATTGGTATCATTTAAAAGATAAATTTTTAATCTTGAACTTCATGTAAAAATCTTTTTTGAGCGGTAATATTTTCGGAAATTATAGCAGAAACATGCCAAAATTTCGCTTAATTTTTAAATAAATAAAATTCTAATTAAAAATTCAAAAAAATAACCCCCAGGTGCACATTCTCGTCCTCCAAGGTATACATATTCCATATGTGGTAGCTATAGGTTGAATGGTCTGGCCTGTAGAGCGCCAACACACACACACACACACACACACACATTGAGCTTTATTATAAGTATAGATTTTAAATACGATTGCCAATAAGTAATTGGAACATAACCTTTTTATCTTGTTTAATTATATCATTTCGCTTAAAAGAAAGAAATCACATTTGAGTATATTCGTATACTTGTTGGATTAAATTTTGCTCTTCATGTAGAGCTGAATTTATAAAGGGAATATCAGAAAATTCATGTGTTTGAAGATAATTTATGTAAAAGTTCTCCAGGATGTACGGGAGAACACAAACATAAACAAGGAAATTGTTCTTAGTGTTTACCAAATCCACATTTAAAAAATTAGTTAGTATATTATGAGATCAAGCAATAACATAATTTTAAATTAGATAAAGTGTATTATCAAATAAAAAGTATTTAATTTTAATAATAATATCCAAAATCTCATAATTTTATAACAGAAAAAAGTTTACTGACGTGTTCTGTCAATAAGAAATACTGATATATATATATTTGGAAAAAGAAAAGAAAAATATCAGTAAGTGATATATTTTTCTGAATAGTAAAACTGTTAACTAAAAAGGAGAAATAAATTGATTTATTAAATTCGATAGAAAATAGAATGTTCAGATTTATATTTTTAAAGAAGAATTGATTGAATATTTTCCATGAAAGCTTTTATTATTTTTATTATAAGTGGTAACTTTTTCAAAAATGTTCTAACTTTATTAAGATTAAAAAATTCCCTATTCTTCAAAATTTCAAAATGCAAACTTTTTTTCAATGGAAAAAGAGCTAAATTGATATCAGTTTGCAAATAAGAATTTCTTAATTCAAAATTTAAGGAATCCTACTTAGCGACATGTTAGTCACTTTAAATAAATCCAAGACTGTTACGACGGAATTTAATTATTAAATACTTTAAGATTACGAATAGTTTGATCTTTAAATTTGTTTGATATTAAACTTTTAAGGGCAATCATGGTTTTATAACAGAGATCAATTTGATTCCAGAGAATTAATTTGAACATATAACTTTTAAGCCTTGATAATTTTTAAACCTTTTTATTCGTTTCGTATGTTTCTCTTATTTGAATATTTACAACAACAGAAAGTTGAATATATTGTTTTGATTTTTTTTCATTAATTTTTTTTTCTATAGCACAAAGCTTTTCTTTGATACTAATGAAAATTATAAAAGTTTATTTGCTGTTTCTTAATTTTATAAATGATTTTTAAATCGTTTGACAAAATTTATATCTAAATTTTTAAATAAATCTTTATGTCTGATATATTTTCTTTCAAGGAATGTAGTTACCTTATTTAGAAACTAAAGAAGAAAAATTAATGGGGTTTTACCCACTAAATAAATAAAGCATTAAATTTACTTATTCTTTTTTCTTTATAATCATTTCGTTTCTATTTAAAAAATTATAGAAAGAGAATCAAAAATAAATTTGGTGCAAACGATTTTTTTTATGAAAACATTTTCCTTCACAATTTAGTCTATTCAAGTTGAATTACAAATTTCCTATTCATATATTATCGTCTATTTTTGGAATCGGATATTAATTTTATTTTACAAATCTAAAGTTAATGATTCCTATTTATTTAATGAAATCCTTAACCAACGAATTTAAAATTCTTAGAAAAATGGTAAAGAAACATATTTTTTTAAATGTACTGCATTGGAATTGTAACTAATTTATATAATACAAGAAGCAGGAAATTCATGTATTATTGTTAGCTGCATTCGTCTTAGAATTTTTAACCTCCAATAAAAAATAACGTTATTGAAATTATTTTATTCATATATTAACATAGATAAAAGAATATATTAATATTTCTATGAATTAATGCTTGAAGTGTTTATGTTAATATAATTAATTATATTTTTACGCCTTTGAACTATTTTCTTTCAAACTGCAACTAATAATGAAAGATATGCGTAAAAAATATTATGAGTTTAATCAAATTCATCGAAGAATCTTTATTCTTAATCTTTCTTACGTTATAAATTTCTACAAATAATAGCAAATTAACTAGACAATTTCAACGATGTTTTACTTTTGTAGTTAATTGTAAGAGCCAAAAGAAAAAGTTGCTTCATTTGTACATGATTAAGTTCCGAATGGATTTTTTTAAATTCACTTTCAAATCTCTCGAGATTATTAATTTTCTCTATTATTTAGTATCCACACTCTGAACAGAAAAAGTATAGACACGTATATTTGTATTATATATATCGATAAAGAATGAAAACAAAAATTATATTTCAAATGAATTGTAATCGAACTCTTAATATGAAAATAAGTTATTTGTCTAAATGATTGGATTATTGCGTTTTTATCACAATGACGAATAATATTCATTATCCTGTTCTTTAAATCTGATTAATATTTACTGCATATTAGATTCCCTTGAACATAGGTAGCATATAAGGCAATTTTGTTAATGAAGGCATTTGACAGATACCTGTTATCGTAAAACCTGAAAGGGCTGAAGATTTAACCTTAGCAAACATTTTATATTCCTTTCAAAGACTGAAGCAACTGCTTGCAAAACTCTCTCCTTAAAAGCTGAACTAATTACCAAACGCCAAACGATACTTAATTTACCTTCTAAACTAGCCCACCCATCTAAACTTAGTGCAAAAGTATTCGTTCACTCGAGACAGGACAGTGAATTTCTTTCGCTTGAGTTCATGGCTAGCATGAATGAAATGTTAACGGTTCACAGCGTCTTAGAAAGAGGCATGGATATAACACTTCGATATATACTTTTAAACTTATTCTGTTAAATAAGCCAAGACTTTATGAAATATTATTAGCATGGATTGTGGCTTTTAACTTTTAATAGTCATTAAATATTAATTCTTTTTTCGTACGTTTTATTTTAAAGTTTATCCTGCATTCTAACTGATTCTTCTTAACTGAAGGAATTTGCTGTAAATGTTGGTGGTTGTATTCTGACTTGATAACTGCATGACTCTTAATTTGATTTTTTTTTATTTAATATTTCTGTTTAAGTGTTATATAAAATGGAACTTATTTAGATGTAGATGACTTTATAAAGTCTTACAAATTCATCTGGTGATAGAACGATATTTTTTCTCCTGTCAAAATATTTTCAGAACAAGTGAATAATATTTTTTTTTTCCTTTTCTTGTTCTAGAATAGATATATTCTAGCATTTTTAAAGTAATATACAGTGGCTCAAAAAATTGAGAGTATACCTTATTTTTACTTGATAAATCCGATATCTCAATATAAACAACACATTACCAGGAAGTGCAAACATGTTTTTATTTTTACGCATAACAAATGATTTAATTTAGTGTAAAAATAAAGAAAAATCAACGAAAACTTCTAAATAGAAAAGTTTTTGAAGCATTTTAAATAAACATACGCAGAATTTTGCCTCAAAAAATTGAGAAAACACCAATGACATTCTTGTAATATCTCGCATAGAAAGAACGTGTCAGTATTTTGTTGCATATCTTTTGACTTTTATAATGACCTCTAAACGTCGTGGTACCGATTCGACCACTTTTTGGTGGTATCTGAAGATATTTTACCCCATTCTTCTTGCGCCACTTGTTTTAAATGGATTTTGTTCCTAATTTTGTGTGCTTGGACGACTGCTTCGAGTGTGGCCCACAGATATTCAATGGTATTGATGTCGGGGTACTGTGGTGGTGTGTGTAACTGCTGTTTACAATGAAAAAGACACCATATTTTGACGTTACGCGCATTCTGTTTGGGCTCGTTGTCCTGCTGGAAAAGGGAATTTCCATCTAAACCCAAATTTTTAACACTTTCCTTTAGATTTCTGCGACTATATACTTCATCCAACTTCTTGCAGAAACTTTTCAAATCATAGGCAAAAGTGTAGGTACTGAAACTGTGCGAAATGCCATTAGACAAGCTAGATATAAAAATCGCATTGTTAGAGAGAAACCGTTCATCAGCTTGCAAATTCAGAAAAAGCATTTGAAGTTTGCAAAACCTCATCAATCGAAGACCAATACCTTTGGAAGAAAGTTATAGTAATGAAAGAAAACTCAATATTTTTGGCAGTGACAGCCATAATACTGCATGGAGAAAGCCTAATACTGCTTTGGATCCAAACTGTTTACGTCCTATAGTTAAAAATGACGGTGACTCCGTCATGATTTGAGGTGGCATGGCTTCATCCGAAGTAGGAAATTTAATTTTTATAGATGGCATTATAAACGACAGGGTTTACTTGGATATACTTCGCAGCAATCTAAAGGAAAGTGCTAAACATTTGGGTTTAGATGGAAATTTCATTTTCTAGTAGGACAACAACCCCAAACAGAAGGCACGTAACGTCAAAATACGATGTTTTTTAAAAAATTTAAACAGCAGTTGCACACACCACCACAGTATTCGGACATCAATACCATTGAATATCTGTGAACCACACTCGAAGCAGTGGCCCAATCACACAAAATTAGAAACAAAGCCCATTTAAAACAAATGTAAGAAGAAGGGGGTAAAATATCTTCATGTCCTACCAAAAATTGGTCGAATCTCTCACACACGCTTAGAGGCCATTTTAAGAGCCAAAAGACATGCAACTTAATAGTGACACTTTGTTTCTATGCGTGATATTGCAAAAATTTCATTGGTGTATTCTCAATTTTTTGAGGGAAAATTCTACGTATGTTTATTTAAAATGCTTCTAAAACTTTTCTATTTAGAAGTTTTTCGTTGAATTTTTATTTTTACTCTAGATAAAACCACTTGTTATGAGTAAAAATGAAAACATGTTTGCACTTCCCAGTAATGTGTTATTTACATTTCAAGTCAGATTTATCAAGTAAAAGTATGGTGTACTCTCAATTGTTTGAGTCACTGTATGTACAGTGCGCGAAAAAAGTATAAGGACAACATGTAATTGCATGAAAATTTGCTTTATTTCCATTTCACCTAAATGAACTTTTTATATTTCTTACTTCTGCTGCATAATTTTGTGATAACACTTATACCACATAAAAATCATAATTTAGCTTCGAAATGTTGGTTTTACAAAATTTAACATTAAAGGACATAGGTGAAAAATTATAAGGACATGTTGTAAAATACTTAAAAAATGTTTCAATAATCAAGAAACTACCTTTTTTTCAATCACTTGAATAAGCCGAGAGGTCATAGATCCTGAAAGATCTTTTAAAATGTCCACAGATATTTTTTCCCAAGCGTCTTTGATAGCGACGACAAGGTCTTGTGTACATTGATACTGTGTGCCGTTTCTATAAACTTCTCGGACTAGAAGTCCCCATAAGTTTGGGATTGGATTAAGATCGGGACTTCTCGCCGGCCAATCAAGTAAATTTACAGAATTAGCTTCAAACCAGAGTTTTGCACTCGTAGAAACGTGTATCGAAGCATTATCCTGCTGAAAAATATAGCAAATATAGTCCCCTGAAATAATTAGTGGCGCTTTAGGTAAAAATCTTTCTCCTAACATATCAACATACTTGTCCGAATTCATTTTACGGTTGATAAGTACAATTGGAGAGGTTCCATTTGCCGCAAAAGCGCCCCATACCATAACCCAGCCACCACCATATTGACGCCTGGAAAACACTTCCTTGGTCTTTCGCAAATCATACCAAAAATAACGAAAACCATCAGGTCCATCAAGATTGAACTTTTTTTCGCCCGAAAAAATTACATCAGCCCACTTTTGACTAAGAGAAATTATTTTTTGGCAAAGTAAACTCTTCTTTTCTTATGATGATTTGTAGGGGGGGGGGGGGGGGGGACCCACATTTACCATAAGAAACTTGAAGATGTTTACTCAATATATTTTGAACAGTCCTTGTTGAGCATGGTAAACTCAAATTTTGTCT
>JAPMOR010089779.1:192376-221564 GCA_026543865.1 Argiope aurantia
ACTAAGAGAAATTATTTTTTGGCAAAGTAAACTCTTCTTTTCTTATGGGGGTTGGGGGGGGGGGGGGGGGCGTGACACTAATTTACCATAAGAAACTTGAAGATGTTTACTCAATATATTTTGAACAGTCCTTGTTGAGCATGGTAAACTCAAATTTTGTCTAACTTCATTTGCGGTTTCTCTTTTCTCGCAAGCTCTCCTTACAATCAGTCTTTTTGGTCGACGAGTGAGAATTTCTGGTCTCCCAGTTCGCTTTTTCATACCATACATCCCAGGAGTTTTTAGAAAATTATAAACCACCGTTTTAGATCTCTTGATTCTTTTTGAAATTTCCCATCCACTTAATTCCCATTCTCGAAAAGCAACAATTTTTGCTTTTTCAGAGTCAGGAAGTTGAATTCCTTTGGGAATCGTTTAAAAATTCACACTGAAATTCGCCGAGTGGGAAATTCTTTTGGCAAATGAATCTTTTAACTCGGAATTGCCATTTTGTGCTTTCAAATATGCAAATTTTTAAATAATTACTGCAGAAAAAGCAATGCCCTTGTACTTTTTTCCGTTTTCATTTAGGTTTAAAAATCAAAATTTAAATTTTAGCAGATTTAAAATTGAAAATTTTAATTACTTTAAGCATAAAATATTTTAGTTTTACTTCTATTTTTGCTGCAAAAATTTGCATACGATTTTGTAAACAAGGCATCTAGATTTGGCGATTTTTCGCGTTTCCTTATAATTTTTTACTGTAGTAACAGCAAATAATCTGATCACAAGTTTGCTATTGCTGTAATACTTTGTAAGTTGTTGTAAGCGTGTTAAAATTCAATAAATGTTATAAAATTACTTTCTAATATTACACTCTAAAACTAATATTCTAATATTTTTGCAGATTATTTTAGGAATTCAAACAATTTGTGAGAGCATGATTGAAGTCGTAAAAGTATGACTATAAAGAATAAAAGTCTTTAAAGAATGATTATAAATTGCATATTATAAGAGTGCGATATTTAAAGCTGAAAAAAGTTCGCAAACACGAAACAATATTCTCCAAATTCTTTGTGGCAATACCAAGATAAGAAACCAAACGATAAATTATTTGCGATATCAGGAGGTTTTGGTTAATTAAAATTAAGAAACCAAACTATAAATTAGAAACGGCATCTGTAGATGACGTCACTTCATTGAAACTGGAACGCTTACAATTAATAATTTTTTTCCCTTTCTGGTTGCTATTGATCTGAGATTCCGCCAGCCAGAAAAGATTTTTGTTTACATAACTTTGCGAACACGTCGAATATTACTTCTGTATTCTGTGAAATCAACAATTTATGGACATGATGTTATTATTATAGGACTGAATTTCAGCTGCTTCGGTTAGATGCACAACTTTAATAATTGCTGACACCATTTCGGGTTCACTTTTTTTGGGGGATACAGAATTTCTTTTCATTATCTTTACGAGTTTTGTATATATTTTGCACTTTAAACCAAGAATCATTAGAAGTCGAAAACGAAAATATGGAACTGCTAACTTCAAGTTCGTGTAAAGTAGGGTTTATATCTAACCAATTACCATCCACCCAGTAAAATCACGCATGAGCAGAAACTGTACAGCAGCAAGTACTTGTCTTGTCGAATCAAAAATTTGCTATTGTCCGCTCTTTAAGCGCATGTGCAATATTTCTTCTGCGCATGCGTAACTTTCTGGAATCTTGTAATTGGCTGAGTGTAAATCCGCCTCAATTTTGAACAATAAATGTAACAGTGCTTTAAGAATAAGCTCTGGAATTTTGATGAGAGTCAAATGATGATGGCGGCTCTTTAGGAGGTTTACTGTTTTTCAGATAGACCACATTTAATCCTTTATTAGATATTAATATTACAAAAAAAAAGATCCCCGGTTAGATTAAAGCCGGTTAAGATATTAAATTAATATAAAAGATAAACTTTGATACAGTGTGACATTTATTTGAAAAATAAAATGATGCAAATATGAGCTTTGGAAATATATAAATAAATGGATATGATCGCATGTATTTGAAATTCGAAATTTCCGAAAAAACAACAACAAACTCTTCGATTTAAATTCAGTTGTAAGTCTTGATTCCCAAATTCACTCCACGCCAAGCCAATGAAGTATATAACCCTAAAATACATCGTAAATGTATAATCCTTATCAAAATTTACCTGGTGTTTAATGAAAAATTAAGCACGTATGAATTTTCAACACTCTATTTGAAGGACGAATATTTCATTGACATGACGTAGTGTGAACGTGAGTTGAAAATGAATTTATGCTATTATAATTTTTTTTGACAATTTACACGTATTCAGTCTTATTCATTTATCTACAAATTTCTAAATATTTTATATGGGGCCGTGGTGGCCTGGTGATAAAGTCTCGGTTCGTGAGCCGTAGAGTTTCAGGTTAAAAACCCGATTCCACTGAAGAACCGTCGTGTAAGGAGGTCTGTTGCACGTTAAATCCGTCAGGGCCACACGTCCTCCCGCTGGTGTGGTGTGGAGAGGGGAGTGCCAGCTAAGGTGTAGTCCTCGTCCTCTGATCGCAGTTCAAAATTACGAGTTTCCGTCCCAAAATAGCCCTAGTGTTGCTTTACAACGGGACATTAATATAACTAAACGAAACTAAACTAAATAGTTTACTTATTTCATTTCATTATTTCAAAAAATTGGCTTGCAGTACTTATGTTTATGTTGACTTAATATCTTGATCGGTTTTATCTAAAATCAACGTTTTGTTTATAAACAGTTAAATAAAGCAGTTTCTCTAAGACTTGGAATTTTAAACATTTTCGAAATAATTTATTGAATGTCTAAATTTCCTTTGCTAGAGCACCTCAATTATGTGGGCTTAAAGTTGCCGGATAATTAAGCCTGTCCTCGCTTCTCCTGAGTGAATAGTAATGATAGACTGTTGTAACGGCCATGCTTTTTATGATGAGATGTGTCTTATACAGAAGATAAAGGTATGGGCGTGGTTAATATTTTGTAATTGATAACAGCATCGATATCGCAGGAGCCTTGCCATGTAGCAATCTTCCTGTCTGCACAGGTGGAAAGTTCCTTTTCTTTATTATTTCATAAAATATATTTCTACATGTACATCACAATTATGCAGGTACGATCTTAAAGTTTTCGACTGATCCTCGCTTCCCTGGTGGTTATATAAATGATGCAGGGTTGAATTACTTCCATTCCGATGACGGACCATATGACAGAAGCTCATGGACCCCTTAGCATTCTATGCTCACTTTTTACCTAGTCTGTTATTACGACAGTCATTTGGACAGTGGGATGTCTATAGGCAGGATGAAGATTTACAGCCATTGTAACAACAAACAGTAACCTAAAAAAATGACTAAAATATTAATAGTGTTTTTAGTTGATGTTTGAATTAAAAAATCATTTAATTTATTCAAAAGTACATTTTTAAAGATTAAAAAAGAAAATTAGAGTAATAAATACGAAATTTAATGGCCATGCATTGAGTCGATGTTGTACACAAATGAGTTATTAATTCCAGCATGTTAAATCAAGCGGATACTGCTGTAAGAGAATTTCATTATTAAAGACCTTAAGTACTTGAAATCCAAACTTAAATGATTTATTTGCCGGTAAAAACTGATATCGTTTCAGTGTAATGAACTAGACTTAGGAGGATCAAAATGAGTAGAAATAATTTATCATTCTTAATTCCTGTTGGTCTATAAACTCGTAGAGTATTCTTTTAAAGTGTTACAGGATTTGTAATATTGCTAAATTTGGTCAAGTGGTTTAAGCTTTTAAGTATGCTAATGATAGAGAAGAAATAATTAATTGTTTTGTATTTTTAATTGAGTTTCAAACCATTTACTTTGAAAAAAAAAGAAATTAATGCATTTTGCAATTAGGGAATTTAATTTCTAATATTGAGATATTGAAAAGAAAGTAAATTAATGGAAGATTAGTAGGAAAGACAAATGAATTGTTTAGTTTGTATAATCTCAATATCTTTCGGTTTAATATATGAGAATACAAAATGTTGTTTCACCTTAATTAAACGCATCGATTCTTTTATTTAAAGTAAAGGAAATATGAAATTAAAATTAAGTAATTTTCTTTTGTTTAAACTCATGTTTTGATCTGGTAATCTTCGACTAATAACTGTCTGTCCATCATATTAATAATATAAATGAATTATATTAGCCGATTTTGAACGATATCTTATCATATGACATGAAAGTATTATTCTATTTATAGTTTCACACTAAACATAGGGCATTCTGATCAATCGGTATGTACTCAAAGTAGCTAACAAAATTAGTGTAATCGGCCCAGTTGATTTGGGGGCTATGCCACATTTATATCTCTCGAAACTGGATGAAGGCCAGATGACATATCTAGATATCGAGAGATTTCCAATAAAATAAAACTTGGCGTGATTGAAATAGTTGATTGTTGGAGAACTGGTTCTTTGGCTTTCATATATATATATATATAAATTAATTGGTAATATATTTCTTCATTGTGGCAGCAGCCAGAGAGTAAGGGTGCAGTAGGTTTGCAACTCGAATCAGCAAAATAATCGCCGTTCTTCTGAATGAAGCTTCTATAAAAGCTCCTTCTTAGTTTAAAAAATGATAGTAAAGTATGGAAGCAGCAAAATTTAGGCGACAAATCAGGCCTCATTTTCGTCGTATTGATAAAAGCATAAAATGTTGATGTTTCGGCCAAAATAGATTTTTTATTAGTTTAAAATATAATATTAATATGAAAAAGTGAAACTTACCCATATATTTAATATATATATGTTTAGATTTCAAATTTTATGAAGGCCATTACAGCAATATTACCATTTTTAGCAAATATTTATCAATTTCAAAAGCAATTCACAGCTTCACTGCATCTGTAAGCTGAAAAAATTATAAACAGTATTTAATAGCGCTGGTGGTAACTGATTTAATTTTTACCACACTACAGGCCGCAGTGGTTTGGTGGTAGGATCTATTTCTTCAGGATTAAAGGGTTTCTGGTTCGAGACCCGTTTCCACGCAAGAACGCTTCGTGCAATGGGTCTGGCGAGGCCAAATGTCCTCCCGCTAGCGTGGCACTTAAGTTTAGAGAGGGGGTGCCAATTCAGGTATCGTCCTCGTCATCTGATCGCTGGTTTGTCTTAAAGTTTGCTTAGCTTTTCTTTAAAACGGGACGTTAATGTGATTAAACTAAAACCTCACCACACCACAAGCGGTACAGAAGTAATGCAAAAATGTTTTGAGGCTTAAAACACGCATAATTATTTTTTCCTTTTTCAGCAATGCAAACAGAATTTTACAAGGATTTAGATTTTTTTGTATACTTATCGAAGTAACTGCATTATATTTTGAAAGATTTAACAGATGATTGTAATCATTACAACCATTTTATTAATTTTCAAATGACATATATGCATTAACATTTAAATCATATCTTTCAAAATAAGCTTTAAATTGTCTCAAGATGTTGCCAATGCCAAAAAAAATGGAATCACAACATTTTTATAGTAACTATAGCTAATATTAATACATAAAATTTGTAAACTGGTGGTTCATAGTAAACTTATCTGCTAATAATATTATGCTATATTTAAAACATTGACAGCTTTCTCTTCCATTCTTAACATGCAGGTTGACCAATCAATGTAAATGTTAGATAAACAATGTATTTAGTAGTGTCTGAAAGCACACGGCGCTTCCACCAGTTGGCGACATTTTAGGTCCATTTAAATGACCGAAGCAGCTTATTTCAGAACTGTCTCCTTGAAAGCCCAACTAGTTACCGAACGATGCTCCATCTACATTCCGAATCAACATACCGATTGAAACTTAGTTTAAAATCACCGGTGCTGTTTAGATTTAGTACTGAATTTTCTCCCTAGGTATTGAGTTCTCTTATGGATGGAACTTTAATGCATAGGAATCAAGGATATAAATATTGAAAAAACAATTAATTGCATTCTTATAATGTGGTTTGAAATAGAGTATAAACTCGATGATATGATTTTAAATTATTGAAATTTGATTTTTATAAAGCAGACGATAATTGATGAGAAGTCAAAATGCAAGAAATATCTCTAATGTTATTGTTAATTTAATCTTAAGAAGTAGTTCTAAAGTTAAATTATTCTTAAAGTTATTCTTAAAAGTTAAAATTAAATTATTCTTTAAAGTGATTCTTAAATTTAAAGATAAATGATGTTTTGCTTACAGAAATAGTTTTGGAGTCTACAATTGTACATTAATCATTAACTTCAGGATATAAAACAATCAGATGAATAAATATAGTTAAGAATTTTCAGTTAGTCTATTTTTAGCTAGTTTGTGAAACATTTTAGGATTTATTGAATAAAATCCATTTTGATTCATTCGATAAATGCATTTTTACATTCATTATATTATTGAATTATAATTATTGCAAATTTTAAAAAGTTGCAAAAGTAATTTAATCTTATTTCCTTAGATATGATATTAAGTAACACATGTTTGTGATATTGAATAATTCTGATACTTTATTATATATTACTTATATATCAGATATTAACTTGCAACATAAAACAGGCAAATACCCTTTATATTTAACATTACTAACTATTAATATATTTAAATATAAGCGATTCTGACATGCAAAAACTATCGAAAGTCAGCTGCCGTTCTGATAACGTTGTAGATAACTACCATATTTAACCCGCTTTAACCTCTTAAGTATTGTGTTCGTTAATTAAGAAAAGTTTATTTTGCAAACATATTAATTTGATTTTGAATTACGATTTAATAAAAAAAACGATTACGCTCGCTATCAATAATTTATAGATATATTTTTATTTCACAATATATATATATATATATATATATATATATTACTTTAAAATTTAAAACTTTTTCGTGATATCAAAAGTTATCAGCAAAATTTTTCACGCATTCGTTGCATTTATAGCAGAAAAAATTGATTTGTCGTAATTTACTTCTTAGATAAATGTGTTCAGAAAGAAAGAGTTTACAAATTGTAATTATATTTTAAATTTTTAAAAATTAATCTTAAATTTCTAAACAATTATTTCGAATCATATTGCAGCCCTGATTTTTTAAATCATTTGAGAAAATTTAAAATTATTGTTAGCTTTCAAGTGATAAAATTTTATTTTTGCCCTATTTGATCTTGAAATTTATTAAAATTTTCAAAAAGTAGTTTTAAATACAATTTTTCATCACTGCTTTTTTTTCATAAAACCAGGCATAACAAAACAGTTAAATTATAAATTTTCGGAGTAAACAATTTAATAGTTTTCTTACAATAAAGCAAGAACACATTCTAATGCTTTGGTTTCTTTCTAATGCTTTAACATATTTCAAATCACTGGATGTTTTCTCAAACATGATACATCTTTAGTCTAACAATCAATCTGCATATTTTATGATATATAAAAACGTCGCGGTAGAAAGGCAACGGCTGATGCAATCAAGCCAGAAAAATAAAACCTAAAACATTTTGATATAACAAAGTTTGGAACAAGACATTCAATTGTAACTCTTTATTTGTAACTCTTAATGCAATATATTTTAACTAAAACAAATATTAGAAAAATAATGCAATATATACTTCTATTATAAACAGGATACAAACATGTGCAATAGACTAAAAAGGCATTCAAAACGTTAATGGGGAAATGTACCCCAAGACCTTATAAACTTAAACACATAGTAGAAAAACATTTTCTGAAATAACTCAGACAGAAATCTGCATGGTATAAAATTAAAAATTAATGACCTTTTAAAATGTATGATCTTTAATTCTATCATAAAGAATCATTCCATCAATTTTTTCGCTCAGAAATTGATAATACTTTTTGTAAAAGTATTTGATATTAATTTTCACGACAAGTTTAATCTAAGTAATAAATTCGTTTAAAGCGTACTAGTTATATTAAGATTAAAAACTCTTTCAAGCTTTTTTTATAATTTAGAAATGCTAATTCTGAAATATATATATAAAACTGATATTATTTTGCAAATGAGAAACTTATGTTCAAACTTTTAAGCGATGTTGCTTAAATTAGATATATTACTTAAGGTGCTTTAAATCAATCTAAGAATATAATAATGGATTTGAACTAAGAAATATTTTTAGTGTTTGAGTGCTGCAAATATTTAATACTGTAAAAGTTTCGTTAGAAAGAAAAATCTTGTATTTATTATTAAGATCAATAAGATTGGAAAGGACTAAAAATATAAAAAAGTTGATTATTATGTCAGTTTTAAGATTTCTGAATATTAATATTTCATTAGCTGCAGGACATATTTCATTCACTTGATTTAACTTATAATTCTTTTTACAACTCTGTATAACATAAAGTCATGATGCAAGTAATTTGTTTCCGGGCATTTAAGAAATGACAAGAAATATAATTAAGGGATTTCCGTATCATTTAATTAGATTTAAAATCCATGTTTTAGTGAAATGGTGATTTTTTTTCCATTAGCTTTATTTAGAAATTCCATTAGCTTTATTTAGAAACTGAAGTGTATATCTTAGCGTTAATTAAGTGCTACCATTAATTTTATGAAAAATTTCCATATATCTCTTTATTTTTACGCGATAACTAATCAAGCAAAAATCAAAAAGAATAAATAAAGGCTTGTTCTTCTTATTTAAATAACATTTAATTCTTTGCACTCGGATGATGCCTATCACTCATCATTCAAGACGGTGTATCATTTTGACATTTTATTTAGTTATTTATTTTTATTGTTAAAAATACTTACAGAATATTAAATATATATATATATATATATAGGGAAATTCAACTTAAAACAATTGTATGTATTTACTTTTTGGCACAGTAAACAAGTTCATGTATTAAGTGAATAATTATGCATGGAATTACTTTTTTGGGTCCAAAGGGGTAATAACCATGATTCCGCGAGCTAGAAGAAGCATTCTGCAGAAGTTTTTAAGAAATCGCTTCATGATAGTCGATAGAAATAACAGCACTCCTGGCAGGAATTTGCTTAAAAATAAACTCGTATTATGACAGCAAATAATGGGATCAAGTAAAAAAAAGTAATACAGGCATTTTTGTATGCTTCACTATTGTTTTGCTTGAAGCAATAAAAGTTATTCTTTCTTGAAGAATGAGATTCAAAAAATCAAATAAATTCATACATAAAAATAATAAATAACAAATTATTTGTTATTGAGTTATGAAATGCCTAACTATTAAAATCTTTAGTGTCATAACATATTCTCACAATAAGAATTTTCAAATGTTTCTTTTGAAATTGACGTGATTATTTTAGTTTAATTACTGTAAAAAGAAGAATAATTTAATACCTGATCTTTTAAATAAAGTAATTGAGATATATAGAATTTTAATTGAAAATATAATTTCTAATTTTAGAGATAACTTCACAAAATTTTCCAGTGGTTTTATTATAGCATATCGTGTATTTTTAATTAAATTTTTTTTTATCTCGGGTTTGAGTTCATTTTTGCAGCTTTGTTATTTCGGCACTAGAGGCACTGTAACCTCTCAATAAATTTAGCGTGTTCTCAATATTATAGATACTCGTTACTTTCTTGGTTGCACAAGACACCATTTTGAATTTAAATGATTTAAAATAACTTTACCAATAAACTCATATAATATGCGTGCGTGTATCACTGTAGTTACTATATTAAGGAGTAATGAGAAATTCTGAAAATTTCCTATTGGAGTTGTATGTCTATTGCAGATTAAACTACAAAGGACTCCATTCATTTTTATTAACAAAATTCTACTTTAATATCCCTTAAATGAATGTTAACGTTGATTAAAACAACACTAAATAAAGAAACGAAATCAATTCAACAACCAGAGATCTGGAAATTTGTCCTGATAAAAATATCAAAATGATTATCTTCAATATTTACTTTGCTTTTCAATGAAGGGATATGGATCGTCCCTTTTCCATTGGTATTTAACGCAGACGTAAATTGCATTAAGCATTTACGTCTGGTGTCGCAAATAAACGGAACACAACGTCTTCTGGAACACGAAAACAAGAGCTTAGGTATTTCATATCATCACAAGCTTTTATCAACGATTGCAGGAGATGATTTAGGATCCATCTTTTAGAAAGCACAATTAATTACTAAACTTAGTAAAATGCATAATATACTCTCTAAAGTAGCATAACAATCAATATTTTGAGCAAATGCTTTGCTGTACTCTAGTTCTGAAGATATTAAACAGTTGGTTTCGAAATAGTCTCTTGGAAGACTTAAATAATTAGTAAACCTCGAAAGAATTTAATTTACATTCCGAATAAACATACCAATATAAAGTTAGATAAAGCCCCTGGCGTGTTCCAGATTGGAAGCTAGGTGTTCTCGACTAACGTTCAATGCTGACAGGAATGAAATGTTAATAGTTCATAGCTTATAAGAGGATTTAAAGAAATAAATATCGATTATATTTTAAACTTTATTTCTGAAAGTTAATTTCACATTTAATATATCAGCATGGAATAAATATGTACAATGGATATTATATTTTACTATTATTTAATCATATTGTAACTGATGATTGAAAAGAAAGTTGAAAGTTTTATTTTACTTTGGACTCTAACGAACTCATTTTATTTAGTGGTATGCCTTTTCTAAGTTCTATTGCATTTGTTAAGGCTCTATACATTATTTGTCTTTATTTGGCAAGTTAAATAAAGTTTATCATTATTAGCTGACATTATAATGTTATTATTAATGTCAGTTTTAAATTTTTCTTTTATTATAGTCATTATATTAATGACGTTTAAGTATAATATTAACTTAGTATGTAGTGAAGGTGAATATATTTTAATTAGATTCCTCCAATAATATTGATTAAAATAATATAGAATATTTTATGAGAATTTTATCACTCAAAATCGACTGTCTGGTTTTAGAGTTATCTTCTTTACATATAATATCCAAAAAGAATAAATATTTTATCCCATATTGATATTGTTACGAATTCTCAATATTGCTTTCCTGCACAATAAGTCTCCTAGCAAGGAAGAGAATTTTACAGATACCTGTGATGTTTGCTAATATACATGATGGGTCAATGACCCCTGAACTTGGCGACAAAATCAAACATTTCATGAGCTAGAAGATTCTAGGCGATGTCTTCTTTTGAATTCATGTTAAGTCCTTTG
Source organism: Argiope aurantia (assembly GCA_026543865.1). Classification (NCBI taxonomy): domain Eukaryota; kingdom Metazoa; phylum Arthropoda; class Arachnida; order Araneae; family Araneidae; genus Argiope; species Argiope aurantia. Next base: position 203,581 of record JAPMOR010089779.1, read on the forward strand.
TCCTGTTAGTTTCTTTGCCTTGTTTTGAAAATTATAAAAAACCTTTGAGATAGAATTGAAGAATGAGTATTGATACGTTTCAAAGTAGAAGATTTGTAGACAGTCTAGAGACTAGTTCAAAAAACTTTCTCTCTTATGTATCCTCTCTTAATGCTTTAGGCTGTTTATGGACGAATTTCTGCTTGCATGATGATGTTTACTGCAAATACTGATCTGGTGTATACTTCGACTGCGTTTGTTGCCTGTGATTCCATGCTTTCAAATAAAGCAGAGCGTCGTTTTTCAGTACTGAGCCTGTTATATTAATTTACAGCGAACAACCCAAAAACTGATTTCCGATTAATTTTTGTAAGAATATTCGGTAAAAGTAGGGAACTTAATATTTTAATGAATAAGCTGATTCCTTTATTAAAATGCATTATAAATTCGTGTTTATTAAAAAAAGCTTTTTTACGAATACTGAAACGATGTAGATTTCCACCCGATACATCTAGAGATGATTTTAAGTAGATTTTTCTATAGAGGTGTAAAATGCATTTATTGTCTTTGATATAAAATATAGTTATGGACAAATTTTCGTTGATCTATATTTATTTCGAGTGGAAATAAGCAGTGGTATGTGAATGAATTACATTTAGCCACAAAAACAAATATTATCGTCTGTCAGATGCGAAATCTAATACCACCAAAATGATCAAGAAGTGTTTAATGCTGCTAATATTCTTTCAAGGAAATTAGTGGCATTTTCATAAAAAAATGTTTCTTAATGACTAAATAATCACAAACTACGACTCGCCGGAAAGCACACGGAAAAAAATTGAATGATGGGATTACCGCAACAGAAACACTGGCGGGAACTATGGTTGAGTCCTAAGAGCCATCACTGGCCGCGGTACAACCTTTTCCTAAGGAAATATATCCCACCATAGATGAGAGAAGCCAGATCCCTACCTTTTCGTGTACCCAGAGGGGTGGCGAGAACCAATCACCACACCGGAAGCTTCTCATTTTCAATTACGAGGTGCCCCAAGAGAGATTAAAGACTGAATGAAGAAACCTTCAAACTATCGAAATAAATTTCCCATGTATTATGACGTGAATTAAACTTATTTCTTTAGCAAAATAGTATAATTTCGCATGGGACATCAAAAAGCTTATTTTATTGATTTTGAAATTACAAATATTGAATTGAAACTAGAACCAAAGATGACTTAAAACATCACACTTACAGTGGTGGCCAAAATTGTGGACACTTTTGAAAATATTTGTTTTCTAACTTTGTATGCTTATAGAAAATGTAACGTTTTACAAAATGGAAACACTTACATATCATTTTAAAGAGAATTTAATGCTGATTTCAATACAAAAAGCAATATTCAAATATTTTCAATACAATAAAAGATATTCTTACTTTAATCTGAATAACAAACACAGTGATGAAGTGGAGTGAAATTTCTAACTTTCCTGGATAATCACTGTTCTTTTTCCGGGAACAAAAAAAATTTAATAACTGCCTGAAGAAGATGACATCATGTTTAAAGTTGGAACAGGTCATAATTGTGCCTTTTTCTATAGAAGGAAGACTGTTTTTTATATAAACAAATCACAAGTAAGAAATTTTGTTAAGCTTTTTAATATTTAGTAGGAATCGTTGTAAATACTTCTAATGTTTAGTCATGAAGCAATGCCATCAAATAAAAGAATAGATTGGACACTCAGAAAGGGAACTAAGATTATTGTGTTACATGAATGTGGTCTTTTCAATGCTGAAATTGCAAGACAGGTGGGTTGTCCAATGACTACATCTGAAGTCCAAAAGTTTTTTTTACGATATCTGGAGACAAATTCAATAAAAAACAGAGCGGGGAATGGCTGAAATGGTACACCACATCTGTTCATGGCAGAAGAATAAAAAGACTATGTCCCCATGCTCGAAGAATGTCATCAGCGGCCACCTGAAGGGAATTGAATGATGCTGGCATTTATGTCAGTTCAAGAACAATCAGTAGAAGATTATTAGATGTTAGACTAAGTGGTAGAATTCAACTAAAAAATTTACAGCAGTTTATAAAAAGATTACAGTGGGCAAAAGAACACATTAATTGGCCAGATGATCAGTGGTTACAAGTTATATGGAGTGATGAAACAAAGATATTGTTATTTGGTAGCGATGGCGAAAATAGATAAGACATAGAATAGGCTAAACGCCATATCCTGACTGCATTCAGGCAACTATGAAGGACTCAGTTAGTGTAATGATTTGGTTTTTCATGTCTGCAGATGGTATTGGTCTCTTTCATGTTATCTATGGGACATTAAATGCAAGAAAATACATTGACACTATTCTAGAGCCAAAACTTACATCTTCCATCAGTGATCTCTTTCCTAACAATGCATCATTTATTTTTCAGCAGGATTCAACTCCTTGCCATACAGCAAAAATATCGAAAGTGTGATTTAGTAAAAAGAGCAATGAATTGTTATCATGACCGCGAAACCGTCCTAAACTTAAAATTATTGAGAACTTACTGCCCCGTTTGATAACTCTTATAGATGTGAAGCGTTCATCAAATAAAAGAGGATTAATTGAGTCTATAATTGTTTCCTGGCATCATGAAATAATGAACGAAGAGCTTAAACTTCTCGTCAGCTCAATGAAACATCAAACTGAAGCTGTAATAAAAATTAAAGGCTACCCTTCTAAGTACTGATAACTCACTGCAGTCATCAGCATCTAATGTATCTCGATAATTATTGCCTCACAACCTTTTTTGTATTGCAAATATTTGAATTTTGCTTGTAGTATTGAAATCAGTATTAAATTCTCTTTAAAATGATATGTAAGTGTTTCCATGTTGTGAAACGTTACATTTTCAATAAGCATACAAAGTTAGAAAACATTAAAATTTTCAAAAGTGTCCACAATTTTGGCCACCACTGTATGATTGAGTAGGTGATCATTTCAATTAATTATGCTATATTTACTTGTTTGACCTGCATTCGTCACTAATGGTCATCTGCAGCCATTAATCGATCAGAATTTGTGACAGTTAGAAAGTAATGATTATCCAAATTTGAAAATTCACGGTTTCTGCATCCTTCTAGAATCCTTTCAACGGACGAGACTTGTGATTCTGATACATTTGTCTTGAACATTTGACTAATTATTGAGATGACATTTCAAATCAAGATACCAATCAAAATTGTACTAAACGCTCTAGTGCACTTTAGATTGGTAGCTAATTATCCTTCAGGACTGTTCATTTCTGGCACGATGGAAAAGTTGCCGGTTCAGTTGCTTAAAGAAGGCAATAAAGGAAATAAATATCGAAACACAATCTGGCTTTATAATTGCAAGAAAATTCATACGACTTTTAATCTGAAAGCATGGCTTTATTTTGAAGATATTAAAAACAACAGCATCAATATAGTTTTTAAAAATTAAAAGTTTCTAATTTGTGTGAATTCGACTTACGTACGAATCCTTTAAAGAATAGAAATATTATAAAATCGCATTGCTTCGCTATAATTTGTTTGCTTGTATAAATTACTAGTAATATCTAAACGATGCTACCTGAGACCTAAAGTTTGTCGGCGAAATGAAAAAAAAATAATAATGAAATATATTGTTATTCATTTTCTATTGTTATTATTTCAAAATCTATACGAAAATGGAATCAAATAAAATAAGTGTCAGTGTCATCTCCGAAACTACTTCACGCACTCTGCAAAAGGATCTTCCACAAAAAAATTGTGGATCTTGGGTAACGCTACGAATATTTTGCATGGCATTGGCGAACAATAGTTATGAACTGCAGATTTTTGGCATGAATTCTAGTATTTTTGCTGAATCTGTTAAGGTAAATATATTTTGGACGCCTTTTTGACGGACGACTGAAACCAGAATTTAGCATTTAACAACAATTGTAGTCACAATGAACATATCAAATTGAACTGATCTAAATCATTACGCTTACTTGTATGCGAGAGCACAAATCAACAAATGGTCAACTGCTTGAGATAATTCAATATTTAATAAGTATCTTTATTTTAGTAGTTAAAATAATTTGATTTTTTTTTACCTAGCTTTTTGCATTTTTTTAGTTATCCTGTTCATTTACCATAGAACAACCAAACAGACAAACTTCTTATGAATGGATTTCCTTTAATATTTGACAGATATCAATAAATTTGGTCGTAATTTCATATACCAATTATTGGATGGTTTACCGTTTCTTTCTCTCTTTTTTCCTCTTCTTTTTCTTCCATCTTACGCTCATCCAACTCATTAGTGTTAGAGGCACCAGGGACACAAAATGGCGTTATGTTACGTGAACACGATGACACAAAACGTTTTCAGTTATACAGCTGTAAACGTTTTAAAAACAAATAATATATGACTTTAACCCTTTTATTTCTACAATTGTAGGAGACTTGGAACCTCTGAATACAGGAGCACCCGAGTTTCTCCTTCAAAGATAATTTATAAACTAAATTCCTCCCCCCCCCCTCCATGACTTCGTTTACTTAAGGGGATAATATACAAAAAAAGACTGAGCCTATCCGAAGACAATTAGGGGGGGGGGAGGGATTGAGTATAGAAGTAATTTCTGTTCCATTATTGTAACCACAGACTATCGTGTAAAAAGACCTACAAATCTATCTGTCCATGTTTCACCCATTCGCCCAAAATTTGATACACATCTACGATTCTACTCACATGCTTGTGTGTAAACAGATAACTCAAGATCCATGGCTAAGCTCCTTCTAAACTTTGGTACACGACTATGATTTTATTCTTAGACGTATCGACAAATCTAGGCTCATGGCTAAGTTTCGTCCCAAATTTGATATTCATTTACAATTTTGCTCACAAGCTAGCGCGTAAACGGATAGACAAACTGCTAGACCCATTTTTCAGTTCCGTCAAAAATGTAATACACATCTCTGATTTTATCCATGTGTTAACGTGTAAAATGTCAAAAAAATTTAGACTCGTGGCAAAGTTTCGTCCGAAATTTAATATACATCTACGATTCTATTCACATTCTAACAGATATGATAGACCAACTCTAGACTCATGGCAAAGTTCCATCTAAAATTTGATACACAACTACGATTCTGATATATATATATATATATATATATATATATACATAGTTTTATATATCTAGATATTTGAGGTTTTTCAGTAATATAGTAGATAGGAGATTCTAATAAGGATTTCACAGACATTTCGTTAGAAATCTGAATTGTTGTTGTAAAGCTAACATGCTAAATTTCATTCACCTAGCTTTTAGAATTTTTGAATTGTCAACTACTTATACAGACAATATAATTTAAAAATTATTTTTACTGAATCTTAGACAGATCTGAGACGTTGAGAATTATTGAAACATCCCCTTCGACATTTTTTGAAGGTTTTTAAAACTTTTTATTCTTTAAAGAAAATAAGAAGAATCCCTCGCTTTAATTTATTAGTTTAGCAACTTCAGAAAAGCAATCTCAGTATTCCGGTATAAATATTAGCAATATTACCCGAAACGAATAATTTACTAACGTTGGAATGTAATAATTTGGAATTACATTTACATTTAATACCGACAAAGAATTCCATATGTCAAATATTTTTTTTTCTGTATAAACTACCAAAAGAACCATATCAAATTTAAATTGCCTATATTTTTCATGGAATAGTATCCAAGACAAGAAATAAAGTTTAAAAAAAATTCCTATATATTACATTATAAGAAATATAATACTTGTAAGGTTCAAGACGAAAGGAAAATAAATAATAAAAATAAAAAAAACAATACTAGTTTCTTGTAAACAGAAAACCAGATACACTCTGATACCTCGTATCTGTTGTCAGTTATTTTAGCCAACAAGTAAAAACTATTGTTAATGGAGAAAAACTAAATTATAAAACTGTGATAAAAAGTTAGATAAAAAAGCGATTTAAACATAATAATAATTGATCCTCTTCAGAATACTTCTTTGTTTCCAACAATATCATACTAATGTTTTACTTGTTATCTACTATGTTAAGACAAAAGATATCATTTTGAGTATCAGTATTTATTGTATCTCTCTTCTAATTGCAATGCACTTCTACCATTAAATTTGACGCTTTTGTGAGACCATTAGACGCTTTTGTGAAAACCTTTTAGATTTTTTACTTGCATTAATCAATTCAAAGCGGAGATTTTGAAAAGGCAGTTTAGATATGGAAATAAGAAAAAATAACACGATACTATTACTAACTAATACGGAGCTAGAGAAGCCATATTTGTTGAAGTTTTCTCAAGCAGTCACTAAAAATGTCAGCATGAGAACTGTAGTCGGCGAACAAAACCTGATAAATATCTTACCATTATGAGTCAATTTAATAATGTCTATAATTGTTTAATGACAATTTTTAAGAGCGATTTTTTTTTTATCTGATCGACATGTTAAATATTAAACAAAATAGATAATCTGCTAGAGCATTATTCATTTTCCACGGATTCTATGCTTTTTTTAAAGATTTTGATAGATTTTTGGATTTCTTTAAAGATTTTTGAAAGATTTTGATACACAGTTGTCTTTTAAGGGGTTTTGCAATATTTGAATTTTTGTAGCAGGAATTGCATGCTGTAACATATTTTATTGCATATTCTTTGTGTCAATTATATTTGTCATTTTCAAAAATTAGCCAAAGTAAAAATTTTGATTTCAATAAAAAAATTGTTTTCACACGATAATATGTGATCAAATAATGAGTGTTGCCAGATGTTTCCATATACTCTTAATAATATTTGTTATAAATTATCAAAAAATTCTAGAAAATATCTGTTTTTAAATGAAGGATTCTTGATTTATTTTGATTACATTTACATTTAACGATACTTTCTGCAATTAAAAATAAAAATACTAAATCATCTTATTAGTTTTGTACATTATTAATTTGATAATTAGTAAATTTTTTGCCAGAAAACTAATTTAGATTTTTTATTTTGCATTTGACGTTTTATTATAAACTATTGAATGTAAGTTTAAACAGTTCAAATACTTCAAATATCAAAATGGAATGTTTCCTCTTAAAATTTTCCATTCTTCATAAAAAAACAAGTATTTTTTACGAAAAAAATCGTCTGTAAATAATGTATTGAAAATAATGTTAAAATTATCATGCTAAGATAACATTCCATATCTTCATTAATGTCGACAATCACTATTTCAAAAATAAACATTTCCAATCTAATTAAAACTGTTTTAGAAATGCAATTGCAAGTATATAATTCGAGTTCTTGCAGAAAAAGGTTTCATTTTTCGTATGATCAGGCTTAGGAAGAATATTTTTTTAAAAAATCAAGACTAGGAAATCGTCTGCCTTTTAAAAGAAAAAGTAATTAAAATTCTCGTTCTTATAGCAGAACTAGAGATCTAAATATTTATTTAAAATGAGAAGAAGAAGAATGAAGATCCGTCCTGCTTGATGAAATTTATTTGGCGCTGTTGAAAAAGGCGAGAACGTTTAGAAGCTTGTAAAGCATGTATGACATTTTAGAAGATAACTAAGAAAATATTTACATTAAAGCAAAAACCGCCTCTTGAAAATGTTTGCTTTTTATATTATGCAGTTGCCATGTTAAGCTGAAAATGTTAAGTAGTAGTATTAGTTTTTATCCTATCTCTTCAGATGCCTTACATAATTTAATTTACGCCATCTAAGAAATATATTTAAGCAATAAAGATAGTGCTGGACGCAAAGAATTTTAACATTCTTCACACAAAACCGAAGATATTATAGCAGATTGTTTTAAAATTATTTAAATTTATATTTAGTAAAGTATATAATAATAGAATTTTAAAAATAAATTGTTTTAATATATATGGTTTAATAAAATGCTACATCAATGCATGTCCAATTTATATTCTTATATGAATTCTTATTGCTATATTATGGTCTAATAAATGAACGTTATTTATGTATTGCTCTAGAGATTAGAAATTTTAACATAATATCTGATATTCATTTACTGAAATATTGATTTAATTCATGAATTTATTATTTTTTCAGAATTAAATGGCATTAATGCTGTGAAATATGTCATGATTTTATACATATTGTGATTACTTATATGAATGATTAAGTAATGATTATTTATTTGAAGTTTTACAAAAAATATTACATAAAGCAGAATATATAAAATTATAATTAAATATTTTGAATATAATATAATCAAATTCTTGCACACAAAATATGTCAGATGTTATTGGAAAAGGAAATCAATTGAATGTTTAATGTCCAAAATTTCAAATTTACATAATTTACCTTACTCTCCATATTATGCTTTAACATTAGTCCCAAAATTATTTATTAAATAAATTTCGCCATTTTCTATCAATCGAAAATGAGTGTAACATTTTTTTATTACTTGATATATTGTCATTTCTGATTTATTCTTAAAAAAATAGACATATTTTCAATTTCAAAAGAAGCATAAACTTTTCCAAAACAAAATAAAATGAATCATTATTAATCAATATTAAAGAGACTTTCTTAAAGTGCATATGTCATATATCTATCTGAAACTTTATATTCAATATTGAAATACAATCCAAAACATCGAAAACATTCTTGAAAGACAGATTCTATCTGTAAACCGCCATTCAAAATAGATCCTGTTTTTCACTCCAAATTATCCTTAAGGTTTCTGAGTCAAGCTGCTCCTCCGCAGTCTCAGATCAAATAATCAGTGAAAAAGTCGTGATTTCCCACTGGGTAGTTCTGCATATACCTTGAGGCATGACTCTCTGATTTTAAATCCAGTCAACAGTCAACCCAAGTGTAAATCTCACACAGTATAATTCAATCTGACTGTGAGCTTACAAAGTATTCAGAAAAAATCCATGAAATAACGTCTGCTTAAATATAGAAAATATGGATTAAATAATTGTTTTGTTTCGGATTTCAGATTTTATTTTTTGGCATTTATTATATTTCCTTTAAATATGAGAATCGTTTGGCAACCAGTAGATATATTTAGAGATTAAAATCTTTGAACGTTTGTGTAATTCTAATTTAAATCGAGGAATTTTTCATTAGAATCATCAGAATTTTTCTTAAGTGAATTGGGTTTTTTTTCTTCTAAAATATAATTTCAGACTTACAGGCTTGAGGGTATTTTACAGATTTGTATTCTGAAGTCTCTAATAAATCTGACTGATTTTTAATCTCTAAAATTTCAGAAATATTAATTTTTTTAATTTTCAGACTTCTTCTTCAAAAAATTGTTTCATCTTTCCTAGTAAATATTAAAAAAATTATAAATATATTTTATTCAAAATCGTTTGGTAATAATTAAAAATGTGTTTTGCTTGTAATCGAAGAATTTTTATTGAATTTGTATATAAATCTATGAATATTCTAGTTAATACAGTGAGTTACTTTAAAATGGAACGTTTCTGTAACTTTTATCTTATTATCACAATTTAATAGATATTAATTGGTTATTTAGTTTCATATTCTTATTTTTCTTTTAATGAATTTAGTAGCTTTTCTTAAGTGTTTTTGTAAAGTATTAAGTAGGAAATAATTTTAAAAGATTTTTCATTTTCCTTTCTAGAAAATATTGATTTTTCCTTAAATTTTCAAAATCGTTTGGCAATAATTAAAAATAAAACTTTTTGTGTTTATAATCAACTAGTTGTTATTAAGCACATATCTAAATTGATGAATATTCTTACTGATAAATAAAATCTATGGTTACTTCTCAGAGAGTTTTTTTTTCTTGAATATTTTTGCGGTTTCTATTGGTTGTAAAAATTTTGAAAGAATATTTAAATGTTTACGATTTTCGTTCCTTAGAAAAATAAAAATTCAGTACTTAGTTTTTATACAAAAGATTTTTAAAATGTAACTGGTATTTATTTCCTTAAATACAGTAGAAATACATTGATTTTCAATTGAAAAGTTTAATTAATTAAATTGGACAATTATTTAAATAGAATTCAGTATTTTTTGGAGAATTATATTAAAAAGAAAAAAATAAAGTTTTATCCAGTCTTCATAATGCGAAAGTAACAGTAAGAAAATTGCCTTCTTTACATGCGTCTGTGTCCACATTAATTTTCATATTTTTATTTGCAAAAAACATCAGCGATATGTTTACTCCTGAATTTAAATGGCCTTGTTAAAAATATAAAACAAAACGTTTATTTGAGAAACTTCAACTTATCCAATACATAAAAAACTGTTATAAGCAATTATTTTTCCAGTAATCCAAATATGCGTATTGTTGTTCATTTTGTTTGGTTGACTGTCACAACTTAAATTCCACAAGGAAGATATTGGAGATAAACTTGAGAAAGTGAATATTTAAGGGTTTTAAAGAAATAGGGACATTTGCTCATGACTGAGTGCATATTAAACTTCTATAAAAAATTATTAATTTTAGTAACGAGGAGAGAATTTGTATTGTATATAAAAGTTATGCGAGTGTACGCACATGCGCATTTTATTCGAAGAATACAACTATTTATAAAGCAGGGTTTACATTCAGCCAGCTACAATCTATCCTGTAAGACCACACATGCGTAAAAACTGTACAATAGCAAGCGCTTGTTCCATGGAGACAAGAACTTGCTATTGCCTGCCCTATCTGCGCATGTGTGACTTACTGGAATCTTATAACTGGCTCAGTGTAACCCCACTAACGTTACATATATTATTATTTCTTCATTTCGAAATTTTAATAATGCATTGGGATGTTTGTATTATATCTGAAATATATATCGAAACACTCATTCAAACAATAGTTTAAAATATATTTAAAAAAGTGGCTTAAATCCGTAAATTTGCATTTTAATATCATTATAAGCTTTATACAAAAAAGCGTTGAGCATTTTGTATGCATACATGAATATATGGAAACTGCATTTGACTACTATTTCCTGTATTTAGCCCTGTGAAGCTGCATAAACATTAATGTTTTTAAACAATTGTTTATTAATATTTCACAAACACCATTTTCATGCAATTGCCAAATTCATTTCATGGAACTTGTTATTAAAAGTACAAATGTAGTTACAATATTTAAAAGAATAAACAGTTCTACTTTTTTGGAACAATTGTATAGAGTTATGGCAATTGAATTTGATTTTCTTTTAGCATTCATAGGGTTTAATTTCAAAAATATATCAAATATATAAGAGAGCGAAGCTATTCATAGAAATTTTTCTTGGAATCTTAGCTGAAATAGTTTTGGTGCTTGATGGATGACTTTCCCTTTTCTCTACTTTTTGTTGCACTAACTCTGTAACAAAAGCGAGAAAAATCTCCTTTTAGTACAATAGATAGTTTGAGATTTTTCGAATATCTCCCTGCTATTTTTGGAGGCATTCACCCATTTAACTTTGCTTTGGAATTTCAGCAATGTTAAATACAACAGTGTGTTCTTAAGTACTATGTATAGTCATTTTTAATTTCCATAATAGATTGAAAGGTGTTTGCTACTGAATGTTTAAACAAAAGATATGTTGAATATTTGGCCAAATGGATTATAAACAATTTTGTGAATTAACTATATATAACTATTATACCTTACAGGCATTTCATCAAGATATATCTTTACTATTTTAGACCATTTATAAATATTTTTTACAATATACTTCTGTTAGAAAGGTGCGGAGTTTCTGTAAGTAATTTTTCTATTAAAAGATTGTCTTTATATTGCTCTAAACGCCTGTGGCTATCAGTTGTTTCTCCGCGAATGCCCATTGTAGATAATTTTAGTTAAATCTCCTATGTTCTTACAAAGTATTTTTAATCTTTAAACTGAGATACACATTGTGGGCAGATATTTTAATAATCGTACACCTGTTCTGTTCATGAACCTTTCTAAAGAATTAAAGTACCGTGACTTCAAAGCGATATTGGAAATTTAATGGTCCTGATAATATATTTTCTAATTGTCTGTTAATATTCACGAAAGTGTAACTTCATTTTCTTCTTCCTCATATAAATTTGTCGTAATTAGAGTTGCGTGTATTTGTTGTGACTCAAATTATTGGGACGTTTTAGAAAAATAATTTTATTTACATTTTAACTAAAGAAATTAAATATTTGATTTTTAACTACGAACTTCATCGAGGCAATGCGCGAGAACGTTCCAAAGAGAAGGAGAGAGAATAGCCTTTTTTAGAAGCATACCCGGATGATGAGTGGCGTGACAATTACGTAACACACAGCCTCGATGAAGCCTGTTGTTTACAGATATCTGATATGATTTGTATGATTTATGATAGGTATATATGATTTATGATAGGCTTTCACTACAAACTTATGTCATAGTGTGCAGAATTTTTCTTACTGTTCGTTTAATAATGAATAAACTCTCGAATTCAAACATTTGATGTAGCAATAAAAACATTTTGATTCCCATTGCTAACAATAAAAATTCCCATTGCTAAAAATAAAAATTAATGTTAAGAATAATGAAAAAAATATTTTTAAATATTCAGAATTTTTAAATTATTCATATAAAATCTAGAAAATAATTTCTATATAAATTAATTTGATACCATTGAAACATTTTTAATAAAATATTTAATATGGTATAAATATTGTGTTTTATAAAAAATATATTCGCTTAATTTTTATTTAAAACTTTAATTAAAATTTCAAAAAAATATTTTATCATTATGTACATTTCCGCTATAGAAGATGTATTTGAATGAAATTCAATGTTACAGAAAGCAATCTGGTTTAACGTACACAAATAAACACAATTTTCAATATTACTTGTGAAGATACAAATGTCAACGTACTTTTGATTTGTTAAAATAATTGCGGGTTTTCAAGTATCTGAATAACCCTTAAACAAGAATTTGAAATTTAACTAATTTAAATTGATTTTAGCTGTATAGCAAATAATATTTTATGTTTAGTTAAAAATTGCAGTTTAGTTTCTAGAAGTATTCTATTCTTTCCCCCAAATTAATAAATTATGAATAATTTCTTTAGATTAAACCTTACAGAAATGTTTCCATTTTTTAAAGATACTTGATTTAAATGCAAATAACGAAATAAAAAGAAAGAAGAAAACGGAATTATAATTCCTTTATATGGAATTGTATTAGAGTTAGTTACAGTAAAAGCTATCATATTCCGAGATATTGCTCTTGAAAATATCTTATTGTTTAGATAAACGATAATAAATAAAAATTACTGTTATAATTAAATTCATATAAAAATTCAAATATCTCAAAATTTGGGAATTTTAAATATTGTTATGAACAAAATCCTATTACGGGTGCTGTACGGTGAAAGGTTTAAGATGTTCAATAAATGATAAGGACTCTTTATTCTATAAGAGAACACGAATATACAGCAAAACATAATGGAAGTTTACACAACAGCATTTGCAGTAATATTGAACAATTATTTGCAGCTATTGAACAATAACAAAGACTTAGAGAGAATTCAGCTGCCCTTTCTAGACTCGATTAATTCTGAATTGTAATGATTGATTTCAGCTTGCTCCCTCTCTCTCTCTTGGATATTTATATTCGCTTGGTAGGGTAAAGAATTTTCTAGCAGGCTATTGTTACTTCGTTCTTAATCAAAATATTGCCAAATTTCCAGGAATTTCATGAACTTTCGGTTTTTCCTCAAAACGGACAACAGATTCTTCGTGAAGGCCTAGCGTAATTGATCCTGCTTCGTTCAGTATCCATTAGAGCTATCTGTAAAACGCACTTCTTTATCAAGAAAATAACGACGTAGAAAAACAATATTACATGATTGTAACAATATATGAATGTGTGAAGCTATCTATGAAAATATACTTTAAATCATTCCATGTATGCAAAATTTTTATTCTCAAAATGATGAAAAATGTTTTCAGTGACTAAGTATTATCGAAAGGCATTTTCAAAGATAATCTTGCAATTTTACTTTAGCCCTTTCTAGGGCCGTGGGAAGTATGCTTCCCACCAAATTTATCAATCTTTGTATGAAATTATGTAGGTTGGCATAAGTTCTGACAATTTTTTTAGAAAGACAGAAACTTAGATGCTTCAGTTCTTTATCTCACACAAAATGATGTGTCTTGATTTACTTAATTATTAATTAACAAAATTAATTAATTAATCAAATTAAATTGATCTAATAAACTAAATAAATCCCTTTTTTTATTCTAATTTCAAGCTTAAAAATATTTTAACATAATATGACTAGTAAAAAATGGCCATTTAAAGGGTTAAAATATGAAAGTACAATCTATTAACATTTTTTTAAGTAAATCCCAGTTTTTAAGATTTTTGTCATACAATGTGATGTATTTTCAGATAAGATATTTTTCATAAATGATAAATTACGAAATATCTATCGCGATACTTTCAGTATGCCTATAATCAATTATTTTTGAATGCAAAAATATGTATTTTCTTTTTAATGAGATGGTAGAGAAATATAATAGTTTCTTAGGTGTAAAAATTTTACTAAAGAAAAAAAAAGATTTCCAAAAAAAAAAAAAAAAGCAGAATCATATAGTCAGTTGTTTGGATGATTAAAAAAATATCAGAATAGAACCTAATTAAGAGTTTTACCATCTAAATGACAACGAAATTAAACATTTGATCCATATTTCCAAAAATTATTTGTCCCAGTGATTTAAAATTCACATAACCCTCTTGTCTCTGCCTTAAATAAATATTCCTAATTTATAAAATATTTGCGAATTGAATTTTTAAAAAAACAGGGGATATCAACCAAAAAATACACAATACTTTATCAGTAGTTGATATGCTGTCACTTGCAATTTTCTTTGAAAATGTTATTTGATTGATATTAATATTTAATCGCACATAAAAATTGCTAAAAGGAAGTAATGAAATATGGAACTACTTGATTAAATAATATCCATTAAATAAATAAATGAAATAAAAATTAGCGATATCTGCTACAATTTTTCTAATCGCAATCTTTTGATCAAAATATTGACTTTAAAAAAATCGAATTATCGATAATATTAAAGTTGGACGAATTCCACTTTAAAACTGCCAATCAACTTAGAATCTAGTTTTCACTTGTAAATAGCCCTAGAGCATTCCACGAATTTTTGAAACTTGCTCTCTCTCTTTCCAATATCAAAGGGTTTGAATAAAAAAAGTCAATGATTTCCCACCGGATGACACTACGTGTGCCTCGAGGTATGCTTTCAAAAATCTTTAACAAGATCAATCCGATCGACAGGTGAATCAAATATAAAGAGTTCCACTATTTGGCATTCTTTAAAAGGAAAGTGAATTTTCATAAAACACTTGAAAAAGAACTTGAAAGCTATATTGCATATTATCTGTGCTTAAAGCAGATATTATTTGATTGCTTAGTCTTAAGAATTTTACTGTTCTGAACTTATTAAATATTTTCCATATTTTTAGAATCGTTTGCCAGAAAAGGCATTTTTCTAAAAGCCTTAGAATATATATGTAGTTCTTACTTATATTAATACCTATTCAGGAATTGCTATTGTGCACGAATTAGTTTTTAATCTTTGTTCTGGAAATTTATTTTAATTTTTTGGTAGAAGTGTCAAACATTTTTTTAAACTCTGAAACATTTATTCATCAATTATTATTTATATCAATACAAATAATCAGTAGCATAAAAAATTGATTTGAAAATGAAAATGAAAATTCATTTGAATCATTAATTCTAATTAGAAAATTCAAGCCTTTAAAAAAAAACTTTAGAGTATTTACTTATTTGTCCTTTATATCCATATTTAATCTAGTTCATAGAAAGTAATGCATCAATGCACAAAATAGTTTTTAGTAATACTTTTCTTAAGGTTTTTTTTTCTTTTTTGAAAATTTGTTTGAATTATTTTGTGAAAATATCGAGCATTTTTATAAAACTGTAACCCTTAACTGGGAGCTACGGTCTGTCAGACCGCTAACAATGGACTTTCGGTCACCCCTATTTCATTTTAAGATCAATCGAATGAATTGACCCTGTAACTTCCTGTTCCGTGACCTTCAAGACACGTGCTCTTTTTCAACCGGTTTCAGCGGATGCTTTTTTAAATAATTCTGCTATTTCTTTGTGCGTCGTCTGTTAGACCGCACCTCTCTTTTAATGCTCCAGTATTATACAAAGCTTAGCAGATGGCGCTAAAACTTGATTCTCGAAATATCATAAAACCTACTGATCCTCGTTATGAAGCAGAACCCCAGAATCTTTTAAATGAAGCAGAAAATGATTTTAGTGGTAAGGATAATTGTACCGAAAATTTTTTTCTGTGAAAATTCATATTCGGCGGATTCTGAAATGTAGGTTCGAGAATGATTAATTTTTCTAGCGATAATGTATATTGAAAAATTTCTAAAATATATTATAATATACAAAGTGAAATATCTACATAATTTATAAGCTGATTTTTATACTAGTACTTAACCTGTATGTTTAAATGACCTCAAAAATCGATGATGCCGATAAAAAAAAAAGTCAATTTTACTCTTTATCAATTTTTTTTCATATAATTGTTGAAATTTTCCATTATATTGTTTTCTATATACCTTTTTATACTGGAAAAATAATTATGATTTAAAAAATAATATATCTTTTCAAGAATATTATTTGTTGTAACATGTAATTTGAGAAGAAAATGTATGTTCAAATGCAATTATTTTTTTCAATGATAATATATTTTGAAAACCTCCTAAAACTTGTTTATATACCAAGAAAAATATCTGTAGAATATATACTAATACTTTCATTAGAAAATTAAATTTGAGTGTAAAGAAAATGCAGTCTCGTAGACCGACCTTCCCAGTTAAGTCCTAAATTTTCACCTCCCCAGTTAAGGGAACTATTACTGCAGTTTCTATTTATATGTATATACTGGATCCAAATGGTAAAAAAGAAATTCACAAATTATTTCAGAATATGATTTAGTTAATTTAAAAAAAAATTTCTAAAGAATTTTGGTGATTGGAAAATAATAAATTCTAAATATTTCATGTTACTAAAAGAATAATGATTTCCTGGCTGGATTTTGTTAAATATTCTGATAGAAATTGATTTTACGAATGTTTAATGGATATATTTTGGGAAAAAATCTTTAAAAAGTTAGAAACATCATCGAAATTTTCTTTGAATGCTCGAATAATTTCAGTATTAGAATAATTATTTTTCACGATACCTTTTCCATTTTGAGTTGCATTTAACTATATAGAAACTATCAGAATTCTGAAAATTATCTTGTTTTCTGATCCATCCATTCTGAAATATATATATATATATATATATATATATATATATATATATAATTAAACAATCTAAAGTAATAAAAAGTTTGAAAACGAAATTAAAATGAAAACGAAAACAAAACAGTTTCGGAAACAGTTTATTTGTTTTTCCTATTAACTTGATTTTTATACTTTTGTATATATATACACTGGTGTGCAACACTTAAGCAACAGGTATGTTTTTTGCCATAACTTCACGAGAAATCATCTGAGAGACATGAAATTCAGAAATGAGATACAGCATTTTGTTCTGAAAGAATGACGAAAGCATAGTTGGGCAGAAACGAATACAATGCATACAGTATGGAATCAAACAAAAAATGGCTTTATTGAACTCATAGTATCGTTAAACATGATTGTCTGTCCAAGAGGAAGAACAGCAAGCAGATGTTCCTTAGTATGGGATATGCCCTCCCCTTACTGCAATGGTTGCTTCGCACCGTCTCCCCATATTCAGCACCAGATTGTCCAACACTTCTTGAGGTAAGAGTGCCCATTCCTCAATCCGCATCTGTTTAAGTTGTCGGGTGTTCCCAAGAGGATGTAATCGTGCCGCAAGGCGTCTCTCCAAAGCATCCCACACATGTTCTATTGGATTTAAATCAGGGGAGCACGCCGGCCAATCCATTCGAGTGATATCTTCACTTTCCAGGAGCTCCTCAACAGCATGAGTCCTGTGTGGCCGT
>JAPMOR010089779.1:221964-268186 GCA_026543865.1 Argiope aurantia
TATATATATATATATATATATATATATATATATATATATATATATATATATATATATATATATATATATATATATATATATATATATATATATATATATATATATATATATATTGCGATAATTTTTGAAAATGGTACTATAAAGAAGTAATCTTTGCTCCAATTTAAAAATAAAAATATAATTTTTTTTTCTTAGCAATATAATTTTATGCACTTTCTTTTCTAATTAAAAGAACATTCAAAAATATTTTAAATATTATTTAGAACAATAATTTTTACTGTTGGAATAAATATCAGCTAATTTTAATTGTTTATACTTGTATTAATTCACGTATCTGTCTTTTAATATTGAACGTCAAACAATATCGGTTGGGTGTTTATTTTTAATTTTTATAATTTTGTAATGCAATTTTTTTTCATTTTGTCATATTTTTTGCAGAACGAATGCATTTGATACCAATTTGACCTGCGCGTATTTTTATAAATGGCAAACAAATGATTTAAAGTTGTTTTTAAATACATAGTTGCAAAGATTACTAACTTAGCTTTCTGAGTTGGAAATACTGCTTTTTTTTCTAACAAAATTGAATAATTTATATCTGTGTGTTTATTCCTTTAATATACATAGATAAATTATTCGAAATAGTCCAAAGACAGGAGTATAAAATCCTGATTCAGTCATTGTAACATATGTTCTATCTAACCTGAAATATAGAAAATGAAATGATTTAAGGCATGGAGGGTTGAATATCTGTAACTTTTATCCATTAGATTAATTTTTGATCGATTTCTTTCTTTCTATGTAACGTTCTCAGCTTTAGCAATTTCTGTAAGGTAATATAGATAATATTTCATGTTATTTAAATTTTTTTTTTCAATTTTTTATTTCAATTAAACTAGCTGGCATATGAGGTAAAATTAAAATATTC
Organism: Argiope aurantia; assembly: GCA_026543865.1. Lineage (NCBI taxonomy): Eukaryota > Metazoa > Arthropoda > Arachnida > Araneae > Araneidae > Argiope > Argiope aurantia. The sequence continues at coordinate 222,893 of JAPMOR010089779.1, forward strand.
CTAATTCCTAATGGGAATCCTGCATAAGATTTATTCTATTCTAATTTATGAAGAATGTACTTTATCAATTTTATTCTATAAAGAAAATGGTTGATATAAGTTCATAATTTGATAGCAGAAAAAAATGGTTCAGACAAAAATATACAGAATACATATTTTATCATTTATATTTCATCCTTCCCATTCCATCTATATTTCGAAAATAAGCTGGAATCGGAGTTGTAATATAATATCATTAAAAAAAGAATAATAATATCACAAATTTATCGTTTGCCTCATAATAAAAGAATGCATTTTATATTAGATCTTTATTTAGTCATTTCTTCTTCTGCAATTTTTTTTCTTTGATTTTTAAACTCGGCATAAGTTAGGAAATTTAAAAATAAGGAATGAATCGAAGCTATATTTCTTAATCGATGTTTTTTAATAACAACTCTTTCACTCAAACGTCGATTTTGTTCCGATTCATTTTTGGTTACTTCACAAACATAGTTGAATTAGATTCTAAAATATTAATTATTTGTACATATTGGATTGAGAAAAACCCAGAAATTTGTATTAATTCATTTTATTTTTTGTACTACTTTATTTTCTAGAGAAGTTAAAGTTTTCTAAACATAGAAATGACAAGGAAACGATTTTCTCGAAGATTATAATTCGAATCTTATTTCTGATTCTCACTCAACCGTAACAATTTTGCTATTCCTTATTTGCTGAAATAAATCTTTAATAATATCACTTATGGCTATCCTTTCAATAATTAATATTCAATACTCATTGATAATTTTTATAGCTGAATATTTTATTTATAATAAAGATATTTAGATTATTTTTTCTTTGTACTATATTGTAATTTATGAGATGTAAGTTTGAAATTTTTTCCATCTATTTCATAGCAGTATAGAAACCAATTTTAAATTAAATGTAACGTACTTTGTGATTCCACTAAGAACAAGTCTGTATTAGGGTTTTAGAGATTGAAGATTGCTATTCTTGGAAGGACATCCAATTAAATTACTTCATGTGTACCATTATTCGATTTAAGTGTAGTTAAATTAACTCACATTTCACAGTCTGAGAGTAAGATAACTATTGAAACGAAACAATTTACATCCCATTCAGTCGATACTTAAGCACGGTCTGGTATGTTTTGAAAGTTTCGAGCATGCTCACATATAGGCTCTTTTGTCGATATATATCTGCAAAATGTACTTTTATACAAAAGATGGAATCAACATATTAAAATTATATTTAGTATATTTAATATCTCATAATGATAATACAGAATATTTAAAGTATGATCTTAAATAAAGTACGAATAAAATTATATAGTTATAATCATATATGGATGCTTGGGAAATTTGTTGGTGTCTCCTTTGCAACTATTAAATACTTGTAGCCCTTGGGGACCAGCTAGTTCGCCAAGAGTATTAGTTCTGCTTAATTTAATTTAATTATTTATGCATCATTTAATGTTTCTTTACATTGCACCAGAAATGCATATAATTAAAATCGAAATGGAACAACAAAGATGTGTTATTAAAATAACCTTATGGATTTTCTTTTCATTGTGCACATGAGTTTCTTAATGAAGACGAATCCCATGATATCATAAAGCTGTTAAAGATAGAAATTTCTGGTTCAATTATCTTCTATATTTCCCGTTATCGTAACTTCATTTTCTAATCTAATATAAACTACAAATATATTAAACAGGGCACTTTCTTAGTTACCAGCAATGGGAGAAAATCACACGATTAAATATTTGTAGATACACTGAAATGGATTTTGATTTCATACACAACGATGAAAATATTCTTACGAATTTGAAGTGTTACATCCCAGCACAGTGAATTTCTTTGTAAGGAAGACAGTTTTACAAAGAGCTCTAATTAACTATTTGGCGACGGATTTAGTGAGTTTAGAGAAGATTTCAAATGTAGCAAGAATAGATCCATCAAGGTGGGAATTTTGTCGTCATTTCTAGAACATCCTTTGCCTTGTCACAGTAGCTATAAAAAGCTAGAACACAAAGCTGGAATCAATCAATATGGAATCCAGCATTAAGTTAATAGTTATTTGATAGTCGAAATCAGCTCAAGTGAATAAGTAGATAGGGGAATTCAGCAAACGTTCCAAAGGCGTGAATAGTTGAGTGAAGCTCTCTCCTGTCAGTTTTCTCTGAGCACTTTGTTCTATTACGATTGTTTACTACACATTTACTGCTTAAGTACTGATGTTTGCTATAAGTACAACAGTATTGTAAGTATTACAGTAAATGTTTATGCTAAATTTTACATCCAAAATAAAATTTATTTACAAAAAAATTATCCTTATTAAATAATGAAATATTGATGAATTTCGGTATCATGGACATATCGATTCACTTAGTGAAGTATACTAAAGTGCAGTTCTGTAAATATATTATTTTTTATGAAAAGTATTATATAATACTTCCTGTATTTAAATGTAGCATTCATTTTTTTTTTTCCTCTCTCAAAATTAGAAGTTTAATTTCTGAAATCAAAATATCTAACATTTATTTTTTATAAAATAAAATGAAATGTACAAAATTAATTTTAATAATCTTACATTTAATATCATAATTAATAATTGTATATGTTGTGTTATTTTATGTTCTTGACAATAATTCGAAATTAAAATATTACTGATAGGAATTCATCTTTTTTTCCTATCACTCTCTTATGTCTAATTGAGGGTAGTTGAGGTAGTTAATATACATTTTTGGATGTTGAATGTTGAGAGGTTTTTAAAGGTTTCAAATAAATGATGTTATTCCTAAATTATTAATTGTTAACACAGTTAGAACAAACATAATATTTTCCTAAACTTATTAAAGAACAGATAGCGCATTCTAAATTGTTATTTTCAATCAAAAACAGAATAGTTGTATAAATATAAGTTAAAAGATGTGCACAAAAAATCAAAACTAAGCGTTCTAATATGATTTCATCTTTTGGAATATCAAAGTTCCGAACGGAAAACGATGGAAGTACTCGTTAATATTTAGATAATCAAGGATTTAATATTGATTCGAAAGGAATTATTGTATAATTTTGATTTATTTATTTTGAAATTTCAGGAGAAATCAACCATTTTTCTTAGAGAAATTAATTTTACTTTGAGGGTCTGCAAATATTGTTTAGCTGCATTCTTTCAGAGGAAGAAAAATTCTTGAAAGCTATTATACATAAAATTTAACATTGGCAAGGAATCTTGTTTATTCTATATCTCAGATTCTTCCAACATTTCCACATTGCCCATCTAGACTCTTATACGACCAGTCATTATATACAAATTTCAAGTCATCTTCACATTACAGATAACATAAAATAACATAATTTCATGCTCCTGTGACAATGACCTTTATGGTTATTTAAAATTGTTGTGAGCGGAAATTAGCTGAAGAGACACCGGAAGATTTTACCTTGAAGAACTACCCGTCTACGGTCTTGATACATAGGTAAAAGGGAGGGGCATTTATACATGGAATTTCCGAAAGCAATTCTTCAGTGCACTCTCCCCTCACAGAATTTCAAGAATGATGATCTACCTTCAGAATTTTGAGCATCATGAAGTTCTACTTTCCTGTGTTTGAAATCATTCGTCAAGTAGTAAAAGACAAAAGTAGAACACACTGTAATGGCTTTCGCAGCACATTATTCCCCTTTCATTCATAACTCCGAATCTTTAAGGCCCTTACCAATCACAGGGAGCCCCCTCAGTTCCATTTATTTAGGAGGCTCCCAGGAAACTTCACATTATTGTTTATTTATGATGGCACACCTTGTAAGATATAACAATAACTGCAGAAGAAGAAATTTTAACACAGACTATAAAGATAAATATTATGTAGACAAGGCGTGACATGGTGTAAGATCGTCTTTAGGATCATAGCCCAAATTGTACTGCTAATTGAACATCTTTTGCATTGATTATAGACCACACTTGAAGTTTCAACACGTCTTCGATCTTTGAGATATAACAATCTTTAGTTGCAGGTTGACCCGACCATACAAAATCAATATTTTACCTTCAATCCTTTAAGACTGAAATATTTTGGAACATTTCAAAAATCTATGAAACAAATTAATATAATTCTATTCTAAACAAAAAATAGTAATTTTTAAGAAAGATAAACAGCATGCCGAGGAGAAGTTAATATTAATTAAAAAAAATATTTCGCTTAGGCGTATGATGGAAAGAGATTACTGCTCGATTTATAAAGTTTATGCTATTTTCCCTATTTAAGAAAATATTAATCAGAATATAAAATAATGTTTTGATTGTATTTCAAATATTCTATTCATATTTATAAATAACAGCTTTGACATCTTGATTAATAATATCGAAATGAATAGCATTTTTATAATCTTACATATGTGTAGACGAAAGTGATAAATATTTAAATATTTATCTATATTCACAAGAAGTTAATATAAATTATGGGCATACATTTCATTTAGGAAAGAAAATTTTCTATAAATAAAAGTTAATTTGTAGAATTATAATTTTCGTATAAGATTTCTATATTATCATCCAGAATTTCAATTTATATCTACCAATGCAGACTTTTCCCTATATATTTAATTAATGAAATGGGTTTCCCGGTTTTACTTCCATATAAATCTACATTATGTTATACTTCATATTTAACGTTGGGATTTTCTGAAGAAATTCGAAAGCTCATTTTGAAAAGTACATTCTTGGTCATTTTCAGTCGAGAATTGATACAACTAATCAGTTTGTTTGGTAGTAGTATATTTTAATAATAATTAATAATTTATCAATTATTATTTTAAGTAAATAATGATTAATAATTTATGATTATCCGTATACTAAATTTCCTTCATTCATCTCGTTCTGATTTGAATTACAGTGCTTCCATAAATACTGATATACTTACTCTCTATTCTGTGGTGGATTTCATAAAAAAATATTCCTCTCAGTAAACTGGAAAGCAAAAGTAGATTCTTTTACATCTGAGTTACTATCTGGCACCATAAATTGTTGATGTTAGATATAGTCAAAATTATGGGGCGAAAATCACTTTTTAGCTTCTTATTTCTAAGATATACCATTTATCGAAAGGGTTTAAATGCAAAAGTTGTTCGTCTTAATAAGGCTCTAATTTTGTTAATTGAATTTATTTTTCTATCTTCAATATTAAGAAATTTATAGCGAAATGAAAATTTCACTTAACCCTAAAATTTCAACCACTTTTTAGCTATATAGGACATTTATGTACTAGTCCGAGATTTTTACATTTCTGATAACATATTCCAAGTCAGTTGAAATCCAAACCAAACTACCCTAGTTATTCTGTTCACAAGATAACATAAACAAAGTGTTATATATATTGTTACTAAATTTTCTCGGCGGGGTTCGTTTGGATAGTGGAAGTGATATGGTGAAAAGAACGATCAATCAGCAGGCGGCAGTAGAATAAAAACAACGACGTTTATTTACACGAAGACACACAGGACAGCACAAAACCGACAACTATATACAGCACAGAAGACGATTATCTTCAACCGAGACGTGTAGCATACAACAGCATACACAGCAGCATACAACAAGAATCTACTGCAGACAGTAGCGCGCAGCTCAGTTCAGCAGTATCTTGACTCCGTCGCTTCCGACTACTCCGACTTCTCCGACTCGGACTCTTACTGACTGACTTCCACCACTCCGATTCGGACTACTCGGACTTCGTTGCTCTCGAACTTGGACTTACTTCGACGACTCCGTCGTTTCTTGACACCTCTGACTTCGCTGCTCTCGAACTCCCCTGTTGTCTATCTTGCTCTGGTAGCTGCGGCTGCTTCCTTTTATAGGTCTCGGGAGGCGGGGCTAGAAGCCTCTCAACCAATCAGGAACATTCGAGGCCTATCTCGGTTCCTACTGGACGGATCGGGAAAATTCTCAAAGTTTCTTTAAAGATTTTGCATTTCTTTGGCCAAAGTCGCCAAATTGGTCGCCAAGTCTCCAAGTTTGTCGCCAAGCTCTGGGACCTCCGACGCGCCACCTGGATTCTGTCCCATTCAGATGACTGTAAAACGTTCTTTCTGTTGATGGAACAAACTATGCTGGGAAGCCGAATTGCAGGTTTGTAACATTGCTCCCCTCGTGAAAGACTGACGTCCCGGCAGTCCTACTTCAATCCAACAGCTGGCATAGGCTTCCGTATGATGTTATGATGAAGATGCTTTAGGCGACTTTCAAAGATGACATCATTTACTAATTTGGCGGCGACTGAAGATCCATCCAAACCTTCTCAATGCTTTTGACCCGGACCTCTTCGTCGTTTCGGATTGTACATCCAGACTTGATTCCGCTCCTTAAAATGCAGGATGTCCCATGGAGTCAAACGCTGGATCGTAGTAGAGACCTCCGGAATGAATTCTTACCAGACTTTTCGGTTGGTCACTTTAAACTTCTTCCATCGAACCAATCGTTTATCAGGATGATCCAACGGTGCCTTCTGAAGTCCACTCGAAAGCCAGGTATTAGCCTTCATCGCCAAAGCTTTCACGGGAATACGTCCTACTCTTCCCGGTCTATTCCCGACACTCGAGAATTGTCCAACGCCCTCCACACTGGATCTTCCGAAGAGCGTATCCGTTTTTGCCGGAAGGGTCCTTCTGCGACGGCGTAATATGTCCGGATGCACAGGAGATTCATCGGCTCCTATTTGCATCACACTTCTATGCAGATCCACAGCAAAGATAAATTCTTGAAGGAAGTTGAGACCGTGACTACAGGGATCAGCGATTCCAGCCACGTAGTCTTCTTCCGTGTCACTATGCCAGGAGATACCAAGAGGCTTGCAGAGAGGTAGTTCCTTTAATCTTTGGGACGAATCCAATCCAAACAGGGTCGCATCAACTCTTGCATCCATAGGCATCGAGCACGGGTCACCACCAACAGACCCGTCCGAAGAAAGTCCATCTTCTCCATCCAGAAGCGACTGCACTTCCGGTTCCACTTCAGGGGACTCATTCGGAGAGACTGTTTCAGCTCCTCAACTATTTCACATTCTCCCTGTCATTTTCTATCAGCCATTTTTGCTTGGGATCTCCTCAGAACCATACACTGTTGACCACTATCCCACTTCTGGCACCAAATGTTACGAAATTTTCTCGGCGGGGTTCGTTTGGATATTGGAAGTGATATGGTGAAAAGAACGATCAATCAGCAGGCGGCAGTAGAATAAAAACAACGACGTTTATTTACACGAAGATACACAGGACAGCACAAAACCGACAACTATATACAGCACAGAAGACGATTATCTTCAACCGAGACGTGTAGCATACAACAGCATACACAGCAGCATACAACAAGAATCTACTGCAGACAGTAGCGCACAGCTCAGTTCAGCACTAGGTTGACTCCATCGCTTCCGACTACACTGTCTTCGACTTCTCCGACTCGAACTCTTACCGACTGACTTCCACAACTCCGATTCGGACTACTCGAACTTGGACTTACTTCGACGACTCCGTCATCTCTTGACACCTCTGACTTCGCTGCTCTTGAACTCCCCTGTCGTCTACCTTGATCTGGTTGCTGCGGCTGCTTCCTTTTATAGGTCTCGGGAGGCGGGGCTAGAAGCCTCTCAACCAATCAGGAACATTCGAGGCGTATCTCGGTTCCTACTGGACGGATCGGGAAAATTCTCAAAGTTTCGGGTATAATCTATTTTGGCGCCAAAGTCGCCAAATTGGTCGCCAAGTCGCCAAGTGTGTCGCCAAGCTCTGGGACCTTCGACGCGCCAGCTGGACTTTGTCCCATTCAGATGACTGTAAAACTTTCTTTCTGTTGATGGAACAAACTATGCTGGGAAGCCGAATTGCAGGTTTGTAACAATATTATAGTCTTCATGTTGGAATCTGCCTAAAATATAGAATTCAACAATTTTAAACTAAAAGAAAATTACGAAATTCATTAATCTTGATCGCTTTCTTTTTATATTGTTAACTGCTTTTGCTTACACACAAAACAGATAGACAATCAGATACATAAACATAGATTTTAAAAAAACGAATCTAATTACATGCTTAAGTATACCGTAAATGCAAAAATGTATTTCTCACAATTGCACTAATTTTGATTATAACATTTTGCAGAGTATTTTTGGTCAATGAAAAAAAAAGTGCTGCGTGTTTCTAAAAAAAACTCAGTCAGATTATGAATTTCCATCTAATCTCGGAACGATCATTCTTATTCTATATTAGAGATGCATTTTTTAAAAAAAATCTATTCTCTTAAAGAAAAAACCTAAATACATAAAAATTATCAATAATTTTTAGAAATTCTTAGCTAAAAAGCTTTTTTTCCATAAAAAGTCTTCAGTTTTACAAAAAGATTGGAAATAGAACTTTCTTAAGTTTCCATTTCTACCTGTGAAAGATCGTGTTCTTAAGAATTCTGCTGACTTTCAGAAAGGAGTGGGGTGGGGGGGATCTCTAGTTCTCAACGAAAGTGAAGGTTCAAAAGACTGTATTTAAGTTTTTTTTCCTCTCCTCCATTCAAAATTTTAAAAAAATGCTAGAAATAATAAAAAATGGTGCCTTTATTTTTAGCATAGAAAATAATAATAATAAAAGAAAAGACCTTGTCGGAATTTGTAATTCAAGAGCTGATAAGCGCCATGAGTGGATGCCGAAGACATAATTAGGCTCCATTTGTTGCAGAACAAAAAACTAAAAGAATTTCAGAATAAAAAAAAAAATTGGAATGAAACAAGAGTTTAATCGATATTTATGCTTAAGTCTAATCGACGTAGATCTTTAATGAAATTACTTTAATAAAAACAACTTGATTTCTAAATTAGGATTAGACAATAGCTTGAAATAAAATAAATTGTAGTCCATTACCATCTCATGAAAACAAAGCTTGGATTAAAAATGATAAGAAATATTCTAATTTGATTATAGAATTAAACGATTAAGAGCGGATGTTTTAATTTTCCAAGGAATTTTTTGCGGAGTCCATTTGATTATAATGAACCTGGACACATACGCATTCTTTTATAAATAGTTAAAAAAATTTTAAAGAATAAACATAAGGAAGCTTTTTTAACAAAAAAAACTTTTTTATTGAACTTTAAGAGTATAAAACGATATTTTTCCACAGAAGTATGCAAGTAAAATCAAAATAGTCAGTGACTGAGAAAATGAATCAATCCTCAAAAGGAATTGAATTATATAAGTATAATACAGATTTTAAAAAATTTCAGCAAATTCTTAGGAATGTTTTATAATATATATATATATATATATATATAGGTTTTAATATTATTTAATATAATGTTTTAATATATTATATATAATAAATTTGTCTTATACGCATGCATTTCTTATGACATTCTGCTTTAATTTCTTTACATATTTTTTATTATATGCATTTTTTATGCTTTTGAGATTGATATTGAGAAAATATTAATCTCAAAGCCTTAAAAATTAATTAAGAAATATTGCTGAAAAGTTTTTAAGTTTTAAAACTTTTATGCAAGCCTGTTTATAGAGATTAATTTTTAGTCTTCAATAAAATAATTCACATTATAAATATCAAATAATTTTACATCAAACTTAATATTAGAAGAATCATTCATATGAAAACAAAACTTTTAAGTTAAACTGCGCTTAATTACGTTTAATTAGTAAAAATAATTTAATCAGTTAATTAACAAAAATTCGAAAAATTTAAAATTATTTCACTGTTATTGGGAACACGCAAGTGTGCAAAATTGTGTGATTTTAGATACCAAAAGGTAAATAATGAATTGATTAAAACTTACATCTTTACAAGTTAAAATAGGGTGTCCCAAAATTAACGAAAGATTTGAATTTGCCACCATTCGTGCCATAAAGTGTTGTCTGCCCTGTTAGGAAGCATTTGCCAGGAGATAGTTGAGGGTTAATAAAAAATGGAACGTCACACGATAGAACAACGTGTTTTCATTGTTGAACAACATTTCAAAAATAATTAAAATCTGGCGGCCAGTGTTCAAAAATTTGAGAATTACCCCCCCCCCCCGATCATGTGATTTAACACCATTGGAATTCCTTTTATGGGGTTATTTAAAGTCAAGGCTCTATGCCAACACGCTCACAAGCACACGTGCATTGAAGAAGGAAATTCAACGCTGCATCAACGAAATGCAGTCATATTTATGCAAACTGGTCATGGGAAATTTCGACAAACGAGTGCATATGTGCCAGCAAAACCGTAGAGGCCATTTGCAATATGTGTTTTTCCATGCATAAACCTATCCTGTGTACTTTACGATTCATTAAAAAGATAGTGTTTTTTTTTATTTAGTTCAAATCTTGCGTTAACACGTTGTTCTGCTGTGTGACGATCGATTTTTACTAATACTGAACTATCAGCTGTCAAATAGGTATTTTTAATAGGGTTTCCAGTCTTTACCTCACAAATAGTGGAAAATTAGTTAATGTTGGGACACTCTTTACAATTACAGAGAAATTTTATTTTCATTCGCTTAATAAAATAAACTTCTATTTTATTCATTTAAAATGAACGATTTTGCTCTATATGCATTCTGAGCTAGTATCCTACAACGCGTTGTGAGTAATTTTGACTCATCAATTACTATTCCTTGCTGATTAATATTTAAAAAAATGATTAATTTTAGAAAAAATTTATTTTAATATGGAAATCGAAGAATCGGGGAGACATTTAACTTGTCCTAGGATTAAACTTGTCCTAGTTAAGGACAATCATCTCTGTTTATAAAATTCCAGAAGCTAATTTTTTCTGAATTATATAAATAAAATGTTTTAGAAGAAAGAAAAAAAAAGGGGATTTTCAAAAAAAAGGCGGGGAGGGGAGGGGAAGAAAGACAGGAAAATTTCCACTGCTGCAGTTTTCCTTAAGTTAAATACAGTATGAATAGAGAAAAAGCGCAGTGAATTCTTGCAAATACGTGTTTGAAAGACATGAAACTGCCGTTTTATATTTTATTTATGCAAGAAAACATTTCTGAATTTCTGCGAAGATCTTTTTGTAAGAACATAAACAAGGAAAAATGGTAGTATATATAGCTAATATTCTGAAAATTAACCACTCAGAAGTGTTGTTTAGAGGAATTTCGAAATATTAGCATGCTACTAACTTCTTGTTTTATTGGAATGTTAAAGTAGTAAATTTATTTCTAGAGTACATATATACCACATAAACTGAAAAGATTTGTTCTGCTGCATCTCCTAAATTCTTCTGCTGCATCTCATAAGAAGAATAGGTAAAAAATTAGAATATATGCAATATTTGAATTTCCAAAATACTATAAGATATAAAGATCTATTTATTATTTTTTTGGTAATTTGAAACTAAATCACGGATTTTTTTTAACTTTTATTTCAATAATTATTTTCTAAAAATTTCTTAAAACATGTATAATCGTTTAATATCGCTAAGAAAGTGTATAGTCATGAAATTATAATTTTTTTAGTTATTTCAAAATATTTTAATCATTTATAAAGCAATAATGAACCAGATTTTTTTGAAAATAAGAATTAAAAATATGAAAGCTCTATTTCAATTTTATTGTTTAAAATATTAGAGAAAAGAGCGAAGAATTCTACTGAAATGAGATTAACTGTACATTCTCGGAAGAGAGAAGGAGCAAAACATATTAAAAAACTGGTTCATTTACATTTTTACATGTTAAAGAATATACAGGGTAATTATAAATAAAGTTTCACTCTGTAATGGTCATAAAAGGAAAACTACTGGACCAAATGTTATCAAATGGTAATGTTCATGTTAGACTTGGTAATGCTTTAAAAGAGATCATGGGAATTTCTTTTCTGCCAAACAAAAAATAAAATTCAAAAACTCACCACCAGGAAAGGAAATGTCGATGTATGCAACGTTGTTAAACAAAACAGGACATGAAGACAGTGTTTTAAAATGTGTTTAATCGTTTCTGAAATGTTTTATAAAACATGTTCAATGTGGCAATTATTATTTTCTGAAAGCAAGTTAAATCGCATTACTGCATTCTCATCAAGAGCTCTTAGCATATCCCCCGGGCTATTCCTCTTACTGAATGATACCTTTGCAAAGCTCGCCAGTCATTTCCGTCACAATCATAATAACATTTAATGAGAAAAGCAAGGTATTGCATGGTTCGAGACACTGTCGATTCGTCACAATGAGAACTCTGGCAAAGAGACTCACTTTTATCTGGAAAACTAAATGACTTTTAATGCGCATCTGCATAAATCATTTGCTTCTTCCTACCATAAGCCAATTATAAGACATAGCGGTTTTACATAACCCCACAAACAGTTACGTTTCAGAAACAATTAAACGCACTTTAAAACAGATGTCTACATATCTTATTTTGTTTAACAATATTGCATACAGCGCTAACCCCCCTCCTGGTGGTAAGTTTTGGAACTTTTTTGTGTGTGTGTGAAAAAGAAATTCCCATGACTTTCTTTTAAACTATTACCAAAATTGATAACGTTTGATAGAGTAGTTTCCCTTTTATGATCATTTCAAAATGAAACTTTAATTATAACCATCTGTATATCAGCCTGTTCTATTAATATCATAAAAGAATCAATTTTGTTCGTTTATTAAACAGCAGAATAAACGAAAATACATGAATATTTTGAATCTTAAATCTTTACCTAACTAAAGGATCTTTTCCTTATTGTTATGATGTATTCGTTATTTGGGGGGGGATCTAGGTTGATTTAAGAAAATATATGTATATAACTTTATAATTAAAATTAATGGGATTAATAAATTTTATTAATTCATAATTCAAATGACTTTGATATAAATTGGAAAAAGAAATTTGAATTCCAAACTTCTGATCCAACAAAAAAGTTAAAAAGAACTTACTCAAACCTTTTTTTCAATGTTATCACAAAACTATTTTAAAATACAATTAAACCTCTTTTCATGAGCACCTTATTTAACGAGTGATTTGTATAACGAAAAATGCAACATGTAAATAAGAGACTCGCTTAGCGAGAGAAGTTTCGCAAAACTAGAGACCAGAAGGCATTGTGACGTCATATGATGAATAGATTTGTATCGTTTTCTGCTGAGCTCTTGTTTGAAGAGGACATTTATATATGGAAGAAGTTTTGGTTGGATAAGATTACCGAATTCGACACCTATGGGTGGAGCCTTAATTGACGAGATTTTGTCTCTGACCTGTATTATGTGGTTAGCAGCGACATCGATGAGCTGGTGGAAGAGCATTTCAGAACGACAGAAGAGTTTATGAAGCTACATTCTGTGTCACAGTAAAAATCTTCTGAGAAAATTTGGTCAGAAGAGGAAGAAATAACAGCCGTAACAGAACAACTTCTCAATAAAAGAAAGAAGATGTTGAAAACATTCGAAATTATTGCATCATACGTTGAGAAGCATTACCCTATTCAAACAGTAGCTACGTGTTCCACAAATTTATTTAACGATAATTCTGTATCTCTTTTTGTCAAATTTTAAAATGTAACCAAATATAAATGTCTGTAGACAGTTTTCATATAAAAACACTTTCATTACAGACAATAAATTACATTATTATAAATTTGTTTGAATGTTTTTTTTCCTAAATGGAACGCATTGTCTTCTTTTACATGGATTCCTACGGGGGGAAAATTCTTTTAACAAATATTTTGCATTATGAGTACGAATTATTGTCGTTACGCTAGGTTCCTCTGTAATAATTATAATTAGTGGTAAATAATTTTATTGCGATAATCATATTCTGTGGTTAAATAATCTATTAATATTTTTCATAAAATCTGAAAATATCAAAAAGAAACAGCTCCATTTAAAGGTAATAAAATAGCCTATGGTTGTGATTTAAAATTAATGAATCATAATGGTAAATATAATTTCTACGATTATAAAAGGGGTTAGTATGGAATTTTAATTCGATCAAAAGTTAGAGCTAAGATTATCGTTAGGTGCAAAAAAAAGAAAATTTTATTGCAATTCAGGATATTTTTTATATATTTTTCATATCGAGCTGTAATTTGTTGTTAAGGTTGTTCGATAAACCACATGGGTTACAAAGATATCTGTCAATATGTTTACTTCATTTGATGAAAGGAATTGTTTTTCCACATAAAGATAAGACTGTTTATTAGTTGTGTTTTCTGATCTGTATTAAGGATATATGCTGTTATCCCTATTTCTATCTGATATATGAACTCTCGGAATACATCTGTTGACATCTGTTTATGACAGAAAAGGTGGAATATCAGAAATAAAACTTATAGTTTTCCCGGAACGGCGGCAAACATTACGTATGAGTTTGGGAGGAGCTGTTTACTGTATGAGGAGATCTGGATCATTCTGTTATTATTTTTTTCGATTTGACAGATGACTATAGCGATATTTTATATGATAATGTTTCTAGTTAAATTAATGCATACTCAAAAAGAGTAATTATTGTAAACCTAAAAATATTCGATGTTTATATTTTGATGACATCAAAGCAAGACGATTGAGAATTTCCAGAGGTTGCTGTCCGTTAATTATTTGAATTATATTTGATTTTCTACGAATAAATTAATGAAAAACAGTACGATTGAACTAATAGAATTTGATATGATTACGTCTTTTATATATTTCCCCCAGCCCCACCTTATAACAATATATGTTTCTGTAAATTTTTAAAATATTTCTTTTTCTGATTTTCTTCGTTTTTCTGAAATGTCAGGGGTGGTTCATTTTGAACAGAATCACGATGTAGGGAATCTCTAACAAACCGAAGCAGTACCAAATGAGATTTTTTTGTGTGTGGCACCGAAGAAGGCTCTATAAAATGCGTAATCAAATCCTGTGCACTATGGAAAAAACACACTCAGATGGCCAAGAAATTGGATGTCATTTGATGTCGAAAAGCTCTCGAAAATTCCAGTCATTTAATCTACTATTAAGGACATTTTGTCGAACCTCTTGTTTTCAAGTTCTCTCCTAATGACCAATATGCGTTCTCTCTAGAGAGTTCTTTTCTGTTTGCAAATGGCCAATATCATCAAGTGTCTTTTGTTCCTTCGTGCTATGTGGGTTTGCTCTTCGGCGGCGCCATCAAGGTTCCCGCATGGCCTCTGGTAGATTGGAGTATTGGTGCATACATACGTCTTTTAATTCAACAATGCAGATATGTATCAAATATGAGAAAAATTATTTGGAAAGAAATTTTTCTGATTGCCCATTTTCGTATGTATAGGGAAACTAAAAGTCGCAAGAAAATATTAGGATTGAATTTCGAATAAGGCATCACCACTTTTATTAATCATATACATTAAATTTTCTTAGAATGAAGTTACACATTGTATCATTTAATTACCAACCCGTGTATCACTTATATCAATATAAAGACTATTTATTGGCTCCAGACTTATTTAATCGTTTAACATACCGAATTTGATTCAAATATATTTTGGAGGGTTGAAATATGCATCTTGATATATATATATATTATAAATGTGAATTAAATAAGCAAAATTTTGAACTTTTACCGCTTTAACTTCTGAAAATAGCATCGTAAAGAATCATTTTTACACCCTTTAAGAATTCAAAAAATTATATATTTTTACTGATATCAATTTATTATTCTTGTAATTATTCTTTTAATTATATTATTCCAAAAAATTCTTAATAATTTTCATTGATAGATTTCATTCTAGCGTCAAATTTGAATTTGTAGATTGTTATATATTTGCGTTGTTTTATCTTGGATTTTCACAAAGATTATTTATGATTGTTCTCAAAAAAATTATTTTCTCATTTGTACGAAACTTTTCGTTTCTTATTATTCTAAATAATTTCTTGTGACATAAAAGACAATCTTAACGATATAGCCTAACAAAATTCTCAACTTGAAATTAAGCTCTATATTCAATTTTGATACCATTTTCTTAAAAATTTGGTCTCTATTGAAAAAATGAAAACCACAGTTGTAGTTATTGGAGCTGAATTGGTTAATATCGTTTGAAATAGACTAGAATATCTATGGTTCTATAATGAATATTTTGTTTGCTTGTTTTAATTTATCGTTTGCTATATTTTATTATTTTTAACAATTTTACTTTTTTGAACTTAATTATCGTTTGGTGTCTGAAGCGTGCAGCCTAAATAAAGTTATATATATTGCTTAACTATTAAGCGTAAACTTTCGAAATCTTTAAAATCGATTAAACTTAAATACAGGTAATTTATAATGAAAAGAATTGTTAAAAACAATTATAATGTTTTGTTTCATGAAAATTTCACTAGTGTATGAAATGCAATATTCAATACAATCAGAAATGAATAAAAAATCAATATCCAATATATATATATATATATATATATATATGAGTCGCATTATATAAAACACATAATTAATGAAGGAGTTTCAAAAAAACAACCTGCACTATCACAGTTATCAAATTGACTTGAAGTCACCAGCGATACTCAAAATAGGGCAACCGACGTCTGAATATGATATTTAAACGTTGAAATGAAATCTGCCTAAAAAATGAAATTATCGTGTATATTATTAGATCCTTTCTTTAATTAATTAATTTATTTATTTGGTACTGATATTAAACTAAAATGCCAGAAAACTCAGATTTTGCATTGATAAAAAATATCCGATTTAAAAGATGATTTTATAAATTAATGATATCTTAGATATCATGAAAATAACCGAGACGTGTTTGAAACAATATCATGTGGACTATTTTTTTCTTGGAGAACAAATTTTTTCCTTATTACAGAAAACATGCTATCATGTGTATACTAAGAAAATACTATCGAAAAAAATAGATTATTGTGTAATATAAGTTATTAACTAATCAATGATATAAATATATGATAAAAATCAAGCCAAAAAAATAAAATACTTTAAATGATAATCTTTCTATGTCAATATGCGTAAAACAGTAAAATATTAAGGAATTAAGCTTTATATTTTGGAGAAATAGAAATTTAAAAATAAACTCGCGTAAATATTTACCTTCAGTAACAGAATTCAGAAACAAACTTGATGTGTGTGTGGTTGAATTAGTTTCGAAATATTACCTGAAATGAGCCTGATTTGATATTCCGATGATCTTTTGTACCAACATTCTTTTGCATATAATCCTTTAGAAGAATTCATATTAAATGTTGCTTATTACCATTAATGGATCTTTTATCTAAGCCATGAGTTTTTCTATTTTTTTCAATGATACGAACAGAACAGTTATACTTCTTTTTTTCAATTTTGTCAATGATAACTCCAGAAGTCGTTTAAATCTTCATTAAAGGTAGCGAGATATTTTCATTCAGTACACAAATGGAATTTGTTAAAATTGGATTCACAAGCTTTTGAGGGGAATAATAAATTTATTTATTTGAAGTGCAGAAATAATGTTTAGAAATTTCCGTTTTATAAAATTAAATTTACTTTCATTCCTTTTATTCCAATGAGAATACGCTAATGGGTGAAAATATTCTCTTTCAACATAGATTCGTTTCATTACTAATATCTGCACGATTAAAATCAGAATTCGTTATCCTATTCATATATTTGAATAGTTCATTATAGACATCATTTAAAATTTAGTTAGATTCCTGATTCATCTATTTTGTAGAAGTATATTATCTTTCAGAACAAAATATTGCAATGCAATATATTTAACTCTTTGGATACATTTGATGCATCAGAACGTCCTGTATTCATTTGAATTCATATTTCAATTCTTTCTGTAATGCTAATTGGCTTAAATTATTTCAATATCATGTTGCAGTATATATTCTGAATAATATGAAATATACTAATTCTTACATAATATCTATTGCCTTTACTTGTTCAAAAAATTGAATGCGCTCCAAATATAAATGGTATTTTCAAATAAATGTATAGTCAAAGAGTTAATCAAATCCTTCAGAAGAATCCTTTATAAGAAACTATAAACATTAAAGTTCAATCAATTGGTAATTAAATTGGAATAAAATATGAATTAATTTCTGAACTAGGTAATTCTTTCAATATTTCTCCTACCATGTCGCTAATATGAAATTTTTAAGTATTTGTTAAACTTGATTTGTATAGCATTAATGCGTGATCATTCAATAAATCAAACGATGTTTTACCAAATGCATTTTGAAATAATTTCCACTAAATACAATTAGATGCTATGTTCACACGCCGATTATCACGTGAGCTAATTTCGTTAATGCTACCAATTTCTTGATTAGGCACAAATATTTTAAATTAGTTGTTGATAACGTAGGTGACATGATTTTTTTTCAAATATTCTACTTATAATGGCTGTTTATAAGTTCTTATTTTTAAAAATTTCCTTTTCTTTTTCTAAATAATTTTGTGGACTGTGGTCAATTTTTAGCATAACAATTTACAGTTTAATTTATGATTATAAATTTCACAGAAAGCTGAATCATCAATATAAGTAAAAAGAGAGTAAAATTAAAGAAAAAGAATTGATCTTTTCTCAAAGAGCAATAAATAAAACAATTTAAATTATTCTCCTTATATTATGCATTACTCGTTTTTTCATTGCTTATTCTATTGGTAAAATGCCAGCTACATTATTCCGTCTGGGTTATTTATAGTCTGATCGCAAGTTCATAAGATTTCATCATTTCTTTATCAAATTATGTAAAGCAATTTATAATCTATTAAATATGTCCTAAATATTTTGAAACATAACAATTTTACAATCCTATAATTTAATTAAGATACCTACTATCCTATAATATAAGTAAATCAGTCCTTATCTTCTCATGCGATAAAACAATAAATATCATGATATTGATTACTAATTTACAATGCATCTATCATATCCTCATCATGCTGACAATACTCTGAAATCTAAGCTACATTCAGCTGTGGATCAAATTACCAACCGGTGGATCTAATTCGGGAGTTTGATCAATGACCAGTCATCAATCATCAACAGGTTCTGTACCTGTAGTGAGTGCAGCTTACGACTCTATATAGTTAACGCACCGATAATAATTCACAGATAGTTCCATATTAATGGTAACAAGGGAAATAAACTATTTAGATGTGTGTCCATTTGGCGGAAATAATATTTTATATCTTTCTCATGAAAATTTAGGGGAATTTATGTATGATAGAACAATATTCTTATTCAATGGTAAAATTTTTTAGTAAAATATATAGCAAGTTTTCATTAAATGAATGAAAAATGAGTGTAATAATGGTTTGCAAGCAAATAAACTCAAAGTAACTCACACACTAGAGACCTTTATTGTCGTGGGAGATTTCTCACATACTTCCAAAGATATGAAGGAATGCCAGAAAATAAATGCATTTGTGGGGGAATAGGTACTGTGCACCATTATTTAAAGGAACGCATAGAAGTCTCGGAATTAAGAAAGAATCTAAAAGATGAAAATATGACTTAACCCTTTATAGGGCGTAACTCCGGGGCATCGACAAATAAAACTTTTTGGGGTTATATTATAATATACTAATGATATAAATACTAGAACATAAAAAGTTAGCTGATTTGTCGTTTATTCATAATTTAAAGAGGTGGTAAATGTACTTTCCAGTGATTATTCAAGGACAACTGAAAGTTGTAAACATACTTGCCACTAAGATTCAAGGAAAAAAATACCATGGACATTAAGTAAATGTTTTTTGTGCTCATTATAGTGAATTAGATAAATAAAAACAAGTTTTAAAAATAAAATGAAAATAGACGAATTAAGTCTAAAACATAATAATATTAAGATGTTCCAGACTAGAGGTTCGAATATCTTCTAAATTTATTTTAACTAACTAATTTTACAAAAGAATAATAACCTATACTTATAATAAAGCTCAATGTATGTGCGTGTGTGTGTGTGCGTGTGTGCGTGTTGGCGCTCTACAGGCCAGACCATTCAACCTACAGCTACCAAATTTGGCATGTGTATACCTTGGAGGCCGGGAATGCGCACCGGGGGGTTATTTTTTCGAATTTTTAATTAGAATTTTATTTATTTAAAAATTAAGCGAAATTTTGGCATGTTTCTGCTTTAACTTCCGAAAATATAACCGCACAAAAAGGATTTTTACATGAAAATAAAGATCAAAAATTTATCTTTTAAATGATACCAATGTTTTAACCTTAAAATTAAATTTCTATTTTTAATGAAATTTTAAATAAATATTTTAACTCTATTTTTCAATAATTTTTTTCGTACAAAATAAAAATAAAATTTAAGCTGCACGAGCACGTCTCGCATTCATGGGAAAAAATTAGTTTTTTTCAAAGTGTTGCTATCACACTGATTAAAGCTCCAATTAAAAATAAATTAAATCTTTTTGGAAATGAAATAAACAAAAATATAATTTTCGGCACGTGTCTGTAGGAAATGAAACAAATATGAAATATTATTTTTCCTAAAAAATAAAATCAAGAAAAATTATTTAATGATCTTTTACACTCTCTATATTATTAATCCAATAAATCAGTTTTATTTTAAGGCAAGTTTTGTTTAATATGAACAGGATATTCATTCAAATCAGAGCCACACAGCTAATTTGTAAACCTTTAGTAAGACACAGATCTGCTAAAATGGTCTAAATGGAAAATGATGATATTTTATGTGACTTGATTCAATAAATGCTCTAATTAATAACGAATTTTTGATTTTACATAAAGCCTCTACTGTGGAAATTACGAATAACAAAATGTTTTTGAAACACTAATATTTTAAATAAAATGAGTTAATTTCTAATCAACTAAATCAATCATTTAAATTGACTGATTTATGAAAATTTGAATATCACTATTCAATAAAAAAAGAATAATTTCAGATTTTCCATTGATCGTTTCAAAGAAAATACGCCAATCAGCTCGCAGGTTTCTCAAGATTAATTGACCTAAGATTATGAAACTGTTGAGTTTTTCTAAATTTTTAACATTCAAAACTTCATCAATAAGTCTTAGTTAATCGTGGAAAATAGAAACATTCATTCATTTATTTAAGATTTGGTGTGTCCAGAATATTTCTCAGAATATGATACCTTACTGCATTAAATTTAGACTTCATAATTTTTGAAATATATTTATAGGCCGGAACAAAATATTATTATTGATTTTATTTCAATAATTTTGAAAGCAAAACGAGAAACTGAATTTTATGCTGAATCTGAGAAATTTTTGTTTAATTATTGTTTGAGATATTACATAAATTATGAAAAATATTTTGTAGTTCACATAAGATTTAAATACCGAGTCATTCTGGTTTGCAATACTTATATTCAATAATAATAATAATAAATAAATAACAATAAAGATGATAAATAAAATAAAAAAGGCTTGGTTTTATTTAAAATTTTTTTAATATTAATTGCAATTTCATCATTTCCACTTTAAATTAAAGTTGAAGTTTTATCGGAAATGACAGCAAATTAGCAAAATATATATAATAAATTGAACGAAACGATCTAAACAACAGTATAAGTTTGGTATGACTATCAAAATTTGAAGATTAAAAATGTTTTGTTTGAGAATCTATTAAGAGACCAGTTACTTAAAATATTTAATTGAAAATTGTAGCGAGCGGTAATACTGGCGAACCGACAGGTCGCCAAAGGCGGCTAGTATAAGTTAAAATAAATAATCTTGTGTTTACTAATTACAAAGCGTTATCGATACTTGTGAAATAAATGGCATTATACTATCGGATACTTAATCCGCATAAACAAAGGACTGACGAAAAGATGAGTGAGTTTGATCACAAGAAGAAAAGTATGGCTCAATGATGTTATTGTTTACAAATGTGGCTGTGCTAAACTTCTCGCGTTATTTTGTTTCTTAATTTGGATATATTTTAGATTCTGTTTTTGAAAGAAAGAACGAAGCACAATCAGATTTGCAAACACTAATGTCTGGAACCGAACTGATCAAATCAGATGCCCCTGATATCGGTAAATTTTACCTTATAATCACCAACTCGTAAGAGCCAGGCTATACGCATTAAATCCAAATGCTACTTCGCTGAACTTCTAATATTATTTCCGGTTTCTTAATATGGATAATTTTAGATTTGATTTTTGAAAAAAGCAAAAAACAATTAGAATTTTTCAAATACTGATTGATATCTGACACCATATTGATAAAAATATACTCCTCTGATTCTGAATAATTCGTACCTCTCATGCACCAACTCGTCAGTCAAACTATACACATTAAAACCTTCATTTATCTCTAATGTTATATATAGAATATAGTTATATACTATAGAATCATATCATATTCTATAGAAATATTTAACAGGAACGTTAAAGTAAAAACATATCTAATCTTTCCCAGTAAAAATTAATGAATAAAGTCCAAACCAATCTTGTTAGAAACATGTCTTTTTAACAATAGGAATTTTTCCACATACAAAAAATGCATAAAACCATCATTCCTTTTCTCTTCAAAAAGAACTTCTGTTTTTTTAGCTGTGTAGAACTATGTTCTCTTTTCTAAGACACTTAAAACGGGTCCGTAAGGAGATTTTTCTAATGACCAGGTCCGGTTTGAATCCAAAACGTAGATCTCGTTAAACCCTCCAGCGTTGAAGGAATACATATCGATTCAAAGCAATCTCTGTAGTAACAAATACTTTGATCACTTTATGATAACTCAAGATAAAATCTTTTTTGCTGTTCTGTAGGCTCCCATGATTCGTCGGTAGCGGATACAAATAATGCACTGAAAGGCAATAAAAATGTGCTTTTGTCAAGGACTTTTGGTGAAAGATAACAAAATAATGTTGTTTTCGAAAAAGAATTTTCATCATGTTAGAACTTCCTGAAGCCTTTACCATTCTCGAAATAATTTATGAATTTAAACCTACATCATACATACTGAAAATTCCTGCAGAATAAAAAGTAATAAACAAATTAAATTAGAATCGAACTTCTAGTCTAAACTCTATAACAGACTTATCTATCTTTTTGTCTGCTAATTGTAGCGTTCATCTATGTAATATTTATAATCTTACTTATAAAAAATTAATTTGCAGCCCGAAAAATTATATTTAATAGCAGTAAATAATAGTAAATATATAATAAAATATATTTTAGTAATGCCTATGTATATAACTATTCTTAATAAATCAATTAAAAGTACTATTGTTAGAAAATTTACTTAATGATATTTTTAAAATCGTTATTAATCTATATATATATATATATATATATATATATATATATAAATGGATAGATAGTCTATTTTAAAATATCTTTGGTTCAAAATTTTACAGAAGTGCACAGTTTTAGTATATATGTTTTTTCATCAAATTTGATCCATCTAAGTATTTAGTCATTAAAGTATTGTATTTCATAATACATAGATAGGAAAACGGATACAAAGACAACATAATTACAATTTTTGGGCTGAGCAAAAGGATAATATAATCGCAAAACTTCTGTTAAACCTTGAGGACAATATTTTGGCACAATTCTATTAATTTTGGTGGCAATTTTTTGCATAGTACTTTATGGGAATATAAAATATGAATTTGTTTTAAAAATCCTATTATGAAATTGTTTTAAGAACAATAATTTATTTTAACACTAGAGATGCATTTTCTGATTATATTCTCTTAAAGCAAAAATTGATCGCTTGGTTTAAGAAATATGCATTTTAGAAATAATCTGTAATTCTGTACCATATTTTTCAACTAAAATTTTTTTCTTTAACTGATAAAAGAGATTTTTGCTAAAAAGGTAACGCTTACAAACTGTCTTGTAGTTTTACAAAGAGAGAGAGAGAGACGGGACGTGTTTTTTTTTTTTGCCTGTGAAAACTTGAACATTTTAGACTTCTATTGCTTTTTAGTGAAGGGGGAGAAGTAAAGTGAAAGTAAAGTGTTCTTAAAAAAAGTAAAAACACGAAGTTCTGCATTTAATTATTTTACATTTCAGAATTTGAAAAAAAATAATAAATAAATAAATAAATTATGATTTCTTTTTTAGCACAGAGAAAAAAGATCTTGTCGGAATTTCTAATTGAAGAGCTGATAAGCGCCGTGAGAGGGGGCCAAATACGTAATTAGGGGTCATTTGTTGCCGAACAAAAGGCGAAAGAATTTCGGAACAAAAAACTGGAAAGGAAATAAGAGCTTAATCGATATTTATGCTTAAATCTAATCGGCGAAGACCTCTAAGAAATGACTCTAATAAAAATACAGAATTTAGATTAAGATTATATTCAATCATAAATGAAAATAAGTTATAATTCAGCGACAATTTGTGAATATAAAATTCGGATTATAAATGATAAAAAATATCTCACATGCATTATCAAATTAAAAGATTATTTAAAATGAAGTTTATGTATAAACAATTTCAAAATATTGAGCGTTACAAATATAGATGCATTCTTTTATGAATAATTTTTAACAAAATTATTCATAAGTAATTTAAAAAATTTTAATAACTAATTCAAATATTATTCATAAGTAAAAAGTAAAAAGATTTAATAAAAGTTTTATCCTTAGAATACTTAAATTACAAAATGATATTTTTCGACAAAAATATTGAATTGCACTCACAAAATTCTGAATATCTGTGAAGCTGATAGAAATGTCCTCAATTATTTTGAAGTTCATAGATATCTATTCCTTTTATAAAATATTTGTTTACAAATGTTTAGGAATTTCTATATCGAAAATACATATTTTATAGGCATGAATTTGTTTGATATTTACTATAGGTCTATCTCCGTAGCATCATCATTTGAATTTATAATTAATTTTCTGTACATTAAAAGGTCCACTTTTACATAGTCAGTTATTTTAAAAATATTTTCTATTATTTAAAAATATTTATTAATTATGTTTAAGCATTTAAATATAAATTACTATTAACGGCTTCATTAGGATGATCACAAATTTTATTTAAATGTAACGAATTTACCATCTTCTAAAAATATATAATTATTCTATTATCATCTAGAACACTCAAATATGCAAAATCTGCAAATTCTATTGTGTTATGAAGTAAATAAGGAATTGTTGAACAAAAATTTAGTCTTTACAAACATAAAGCAAATTATCTAAATAAAAGCCAGAAATCATTTTTTTATGAATTATAGAATAATACAGTAATCTCAAATGCTGTTTCTAGCTTTCAAATCGAACAATTTTACAATTATGGATTTTAATGTAGCGGATCGCAATATTTTGGAAATACTTTTGACTTATAAATGTCTATCTTTATTAATTTTAGATTATTAATTTTGAGTTTGATTAGTTTAATGAAAATTGATTAAACCACGTAGCTGTTTAATTAGGCTTAATATATACCAATTCAACGATATCTAGCACATCTTTTGCTGCTTTGAGATTTCCAGAACTTCATATATTTTATATGGAAAGAAAGAAATGTTTTAGAAGAAGGAGGAGATGAAAAAATTCTATTGCTACATCATTCATAAAACTATAGAGTCTTAGTAAAAGAAAATAAAACAAATAAATTCTTACAATTAAGTTTTACAAAGCAGTAAACAGTTATTTTATATATTATTTATGCAAGAACAATTCCAAATTTTTGAGAAGAGTCTCCTTCAAAAACGTTATTCCATATAAGCATGGCCAGCTGATGGTACTTGTTAACATTCTAAAAATTAATCGATCTAGTTAAAATTTTATCTAGCGGAATTACTTTCATGGACAATGAAAAATACAATATATGCCTAAAACGGTTTTGAGATATACTATAATGTTTTATTTTATTGCATTATCTAAATAATATTTTTTTTCCTAGAATACGGAATAACCTATATAAAATTTTGAAAACAGTGGGACATTTAATGGAAACTCTCTGGTATCTTCTATAGAGCAATAAATGAAAATATAGAACAACCTCAATCTTTACCAAAGTCAAAAAAAATATAACTATCAAAACTTTTTGAAATTTCAAATATATTCTGTTACAAAAAAAGATAAAGAAATAGATAAAGAAAAATAGAATAAAATAGATAGATAGATAAATAAAAAATAACGGATTGATAGAATATACAGATAGATAAAAAATAGAATAGATTGATAGAATATACAGATAGATAAAAAAATAGATTGATAGAATAGATAGATAGAGAAAAGTTGATTAGATAGATGGAGAAAAATAGAAAAGACAGAAAGAATATATAGATAGGTAGAGAAATATATTATAAATATATGGAGAATAATAGAAAACATAGATGAAAGAAAAACATAATATTTGAAAAAAATAACGAAAAGATTTTGTTTTGCTGTTTCCTTTTCAATTAATATTTTCGAAAAAAAAATCCTTAAAACATGCATTGTTGCTTCTCACCAAGAATTTAAGTATTCTATAAACATTATTCTTTTTTAAAAGTTATTTTAAAATATTATCATCCATAATATGGCAGTAACATCCATATTCCCTTGAAAATATGAATTGAGGAAAAAAGATTGTTTCGAATTATGATCAAAAATCTGAAAAGAAATAGAGATGAAGAGGAAGTGGATAAGAATATATGTAAATAAATAATAGAAATAGATAATTTCAATTATACTAGAATTTATATCAGCTTATCTTTAAATACCTTCATATTAAATGTCTCCTCTCAATTATTCATTTATAAAATAGCCGAGAGAATGAACATATTTTAATTTTCTTAATGAAAAATCTTATTCCATTATTCCATTCTTTTCTTTCTTTTCATAACGTTTCTGGGAAAACATTGAATTTTCTAGAAAGATATTGTATCTTGACTGCTAATCAATATAGCAGAATTCCAACCGTTTCAGGCACTTTTGTGTTTGTTTGCAAGTCCTAAATGGTCACCGAGCCCGGAAACCATTGGCTAGACACCCATGCAGCATCCATAAAGTTATCTTTCTTACCAGGAAACAGTTATCACATATTTGAGCCAATACTTATTTAGCAAGTCTAGACATTTTGTAAAGATTTGAAATTATAGACAGCAACTTCTATATTTCTATTTTAATAAAAACGCTGAACCAGAACTTTAATAAGCCTTTTTTTGTTCAGTATTGTAAATTATTATATCAATATAATTATAATAATAATAATTAAGTGATAAATAAATCGATTGTTAAAATCTCTTTATAGGTTCAAATAATAATGTATTATTTTTATCCTATTATTTATTTATTGGTTTATGAAATAATAATTTCAGAAATTATCAGTTAAAAGTCATAAAATAATTTAGAAAGGACATTTAAAATTGATTCTTAATTTTGATATATATCTAATGATCTTAGTAAAAGTGACTTTTGAATTAAAATTAAAGCAATAGTTTGATATACAATTATTTTTAAATGCAATAAAAGACATTTAAATACAATTCAGGATAGCTTTTATACATGTTTAACATCGAATGGTACTTATATAAATGGTCATTCGATAAATAATGGGAGTTATTCAGGAATCTGTCTGTAAACATAGTTACTCTAATCGTTTCTTTATATAAAGATAAGACTGTTTATGAGTTGTGTTTCCTGATCTGTATAATAGATGTATATTATTATTACTATTCTTATACGAAATGAAGTTTCGGTATTCTTCTGTCGACATCTGTTTATGACAGAAAAGGTGGAAAATAAATAAAAGGTTGTATGAATAAGATTGGCATACGTTTCCTCAGAAACAATAAGTATGAGTTCGAGAGAAACTATGTTTACCTTATGGCCTGTTCAAGATAGTTTGGTCAATATTTTTTTTTCCCTTTTCGATAGATCTTATATGGAAATCAATATTTCTAGTTGATTTCTCACACACGCAGAAAGAGTAAGTATTGATATTTAAAACTATTTTATATTGGATTTCTGGATTTTGGATTATATTTGTCTGTCTTTGAACAAAGAAACTAATAAAAAGTAATGAAAGAGCCTCTAGAATATGTTGTGTCTTTTACCACAGAAATTGCGGATTTATACCCAATTTGGAGAAAATACCTCAAACAGTTATGTATTTCTATGTGTGAAACACATATAGTAGCTCAAAGTCATTAAGTTCAGTTATATTAACTTCCCATTTTTAAGGTAACATTAAGGCTATTACAGGATGGACTCGTAACTCTGGACAGTGGTCAGATGATGAGGGCGACATCTAATGTTGGATCTGACAGTCTTCTCCGATTTGGGATTGAAAAATTTTGGATTTGAGATCCATCCCATACTCCACCTTGGTGTACATTAACTTTAAATTAAAGGTTAAATGTCTAAATGTAAGCATAAAGAGAGATGACCAAGAGTTGAAGGACAAATCAATTTTTATATTCTTGCCTCTAAATCATGGATTAATTTTGTTTTCTCAGGGTAAAAAAGAAACCATGTTTAGTAGTTGATTTTAGAAGCAAACTATCTTTCATCTTATTACCAAATAAATTTGCTAAAATCAAATTTGTGTACGAAGAAGTTTAATTTCTTATATTTAATTTGGACAGAATCATTTTCCAACATGATTTAAAATCATAATCAATTTCGATAATTTAAAATCCATCTAGCAGAGTCTAAAGTTTACATCATTATTTAAAATTTGTTCTTTATTAGTAAAAATGAATTTTTTTTTCTTTCATTAAAATTTTTTTTTCTTTGCTCAGGTTTATTAAATTCTACTTTGTTTATTTCAAAACTTAAATCTAATTCATTAATATTTTTAAAAATTCTATTTTCACTTTTATATATGCACTTTATTATATGATTTTTTTTTACTTTTTTATATATAAAGTATACAAGGAGAAAATATTTGAAATTTAAAAAAAAACAGAGATTGTTTATTTCAAATATTCTTTCTTTTTATTTCGAGATTTTGATGAATCTATGTTTCTGACCTCTCTGAGTCCGAAAATACATTCTTTAAATTGTGTCTCTCGGTCACTTCGTCATCCTGTCAAAGCGTAAACACTCAAAATCGTTTTGAGATAGACTTATGAAATTTGGAAATTCTTTGCAACAAATCTTTTAATTTCCAACAAATTTGTAATTTTTTTTGCAATATAAGAAACATGATAACTGTTTAGCAAATAATAAACAGCTAAATGAATACAAAGCATAAGCAGTTAAATGAATACAAATAGGTAAAATAAACAGCTAAATAAATACAAATTTAACATCTAAACTATACGAGTCGAATTTTAAACCAAAATTGTCAAGAGATTCGCTATTTGCCTGTCTATACACTTACATACATGTATACGCGATAACTAAAATCATTAATTATGTATATTATGTGCTCAAAATTATCGAGAAACGTTTATATTTATACATTTTTCTGAATATTGTGTGAATCGTTTTTAACTGTTACTAAATAACTGTTATTAAAAGCATTTTAAGTCTTTTTTAATCTGGTTCTAAAATACAATGTTTTGAAAAAATGACAAGTAATGAAATGCTAAGTTGTTTTTTTTTTCATTACAAATCATATCGATGCAACAAAATATAACAGTACAAAATATGAAGCAATAAGAATCTTCTTCATTTCCTACGAAAAACAATAAATGGTTTAAACAACCAGTCTTCAATATTTCCAATGAAAAAAAAAGTAGTAAATGATTTAAATAACCAATATTCATAGTTTTCTATGAAAAAATGTGTAAAAATACTAAATTATTTAAATAATCAATCTTCATAATTTACTATGAAAAGTTGTACAAAAACATTAAATTATATTAATAACTTATTTTCATAATTTCCTATGAAAAACTATGCAAAAACAATAATAGATTTAAATAACCAATTTTCATAATTTCCTATGAAAAACTATGCAAAAACAATAATAGATTTAAATAACCAATTTTCATAATTTCCTATGAAAAACTGTGTAAAAATAGTAAAGAACTTAAATTACCAATCTTCATAATGTTCTATGTAAAACTATAAAAAAAGAGTAAAGGGTTTAAATAACAAATCTTCATAATGTCCTATGAAAAACTGTGCAAAAACAGTAAAGGATTTAAATAACTAATCTTCATAATTTCCAATTTCAATGCTTTTATATGACAATCTTTTATAATAAGCCTTATAATCCTTCCAATGATTCTAGACTTAATTTTTCATAATTAGTTTTAAAAGCTACTTTATCGAAACCATAATTTTCTCTTCGATTCTCAACTACACTTCCAGGAAAGTTATTCTTCCTATTGTTTATCAATCCACTTAGTGATAATTCAGGTAATCATTCGGATCTCCTTTATGAATAGAGACATGTTTCCATTTAGATAATTTGTTAAAATTGATTTCAGAGCTTTGACGTGAAGAATGGGCTTATTTAATGTATAAGGATTATGCTTCGAAACTTACGTTTTATAAATTCTGTTCACTTTCCTACCAGTGTTTGCAATGAGAATGTATTCTCTTTCAGCGTGGATTTTTTTCATTATTAGTATTGAGGCTATTGAAATCTGAACTTTTGCAACTTCATTTGTCGTCAGTTGATTTAAATTCTTTAATATCCACTTATCTGTATTATTTAAATATTAATTAAATAGAT
The DNA here is from genome assembly GCA_026543865.1 of Argiope aurantia. Taxonomy (NCBI): domain Eukaryota; kingdom Metazoa; phylum Arthropoda; class Arachnida; order Araneae; family Araneidae; genus Argiope; species Argiope aurantia. The sequence continues at coordinate 253,407 of JAPMOR010089779.1, forward strand.
TTATGCTTCAGATTTTTACAGTAATGTATTTTAATTCCATTTAATCAAATCATTTGGATTTCTTTAATCAAAATCAATCAGAAAGTGAATTCCTAATAAAACACCTAAATAGTAAAATCCAATTAATTAATTACTCGAATAGCGTGAAATGTTAATTATTTTTTGAAATAGCTATTTATCTAATTAATTATCCTTAAACCGAAATCTTACAGTATATTTCAAAAGTGATTTGTGTTGCATTAATTCGACTCTTCTGTCTTGTTGAAATTTCTAATGATACAGTTCGTGATCTCTTGATGAATCACGTGAATTCTCGCTAAATAAATCTTTGGAATATTTAGTAAAGCAATTCGTGAACTCGTGCTGAACCATGTGATTTCTCGATAAATTAATCGACAGCATCTTTGATAATTTACACTAGAGGAAAAATTGAATGATTATGTAAAATGCAGGGGGAATATTAATGATTTTCTAAAATAAGTATTTATATGAATAATTCTAATACTAATATTGTATTTTTTAAAGGTGATTTGTGTTCCATTGACTTGACTCTTCGGTCTTTTTAAATCTTCTAATGCTACAGTTCGTGTCTCTTAATGAATCAAGTAAATTCTCACTAAATCAATCTTTGGAATATTGAATAAAACAATTCGTGATCACTCAACTGTTTCATAGTAATGTATTTTAATTCAATTTAATTAAATTATTTGGATTTATTTAATCAAAATTATTAAGACAGTGAATATTTCATACGAGCCCTAAACAGTAAAACTCAATCGAATGGAGCAAAACATTAATTATTATCTGAAATAGGTATTTATCTAAATAACCGTCCTACTACGAAATCTTACAGTATTTATTAAAGGTAATTTGTGTTAAATGAACTGACTCTTCAGTCTTGTTGAAACTTCTAATGATACAGTTCGTGATCTCTTGGTGAATCACCTAAACTCTCGCTAAATCAATATTTGGAACATTTAGTAAAACAATTCGTGAACTACGTGATTTCTAGCCAAATTAATCGATGGAATATTTAATATTTTCTGTGAATATTATGTAACGCCATGCACTGGTGCAATTGTCATATACTCCGATGAGAAAGAATTGGTTCTTTTAACGCTAGACCTACCAAGACGTCATTTTGAAGGTTTTCAAATTTCATGCTTAAGAAATGTGATATAATTTATGCATTATTCTAGAACTTTATAACGAATTTGTATCAAATATAAGAGCAATTACATATTCCTATTCAATTTCCATTAAGGTATCTTAATTTCCATAATTAGTATAACATATAACTATTTATACCAAGGCCCACAAAATGAAAACTTTAGAAATTTCAAAGTTTATAAATTTTTATGGATCATCTATGCAATGATGGACATCGATATGTATTTACATTCATTTTTACATCGCTTTCAGACATTTCCTGGAAAAATATCAATTACGTTTTTCATATGAAATTATATTGGTTGATCCAAAGTATTCGAAAGCCGTTATAATGGAATCTATTTTACTCCGATTATTATTCAGTTGAGAACTAAAAGCTCTAAATGTAAATTCAAATACAAGCCTGTAAATTCAAATACAAACTGTTTTTATTGGGTTTTTATTAATAGTTATTGCATTATTATATTGAATGTTGTTTTTGTTAAATTATATTCTTTTGTTTAAATAAACTAAGCCAAAAGTTACAATAAAGACCATGATAATGAAAAAAAAAAAAAAAAACGTCAATTTGACGGTGTAGTAAAACTAGGTATATATATAATATTGGTAATTCTAGAGTAAATACTATTGATAGCTAAATAATTCACTTAGGAATTTCCATGAGATACATTTCTCTTAGATCAGTTAAAAATGATAGGGTTGAAAAAATTCTTTTGAAATATATTCCTCATAATGCCATTTTTGAGGTTACATTATTAAAGAATTTTTTTTCCAATTCTCTAATTTTGTAAAGTAGTATTTGTATTCTAGTGTGCCAACAAAACAAGTGATTTAAATCATTCACTAAATAATCATAAATTTTACGACAAAATTAAGTTAATTTAAATTATCAATTTATTGATTTTCTTCTACCTGAAATATGTATTAAGTAAAATCAAAAGAGAAGTATGTAGAATTCGTTTATTTTCTTATCATTGGGGAATAACAGCATTGCAATAGAATTTCTTACTATGGGGAATAGCATTAATCCCCATAATAGCAATTACCCATTGCATTTATTGGGGAATAATAGTTTTCTTGCAAACCAAGAAATATTTTAATGGCCATGAAAATATGAATGGAGAAACAGGATGACAAGTATTGAACTATTAATAGGTTTGCCATCTAATTAATTAAATGTATTTAATAAAATTCTGCGATGATAACGATAGCATTATTCAGTGAGGGATCTTGTTTTTATAATGGCTGTTAAGAAATCTGATTTTTTAACTGGATTTTATAGTTTCTTTCTAAAAAAGGAGATAGGCGGGATTAGATTATAAGTGGGGTTAGATTTCGGCTTTAGAAGATCGGTTGGGATCGGGATAGTCCGGTTGGTAGGGCGTTGTATTCGCATCACTTGGGTTCGAACCTGCCAGCCAGAGACTTTCCGTGCATTGTGGTGGCTGGCGCACATATAATTTTGTCGTGGTCGCAAATCCCTCCTAGTCGAGACAATACCACTGGGGATACTGGTTCAGAGGTGATCGTTCCCTGGTTTAGATCTAAATTACGATCTGTGGTTAAATGAATGAAATGCATGAATGAAGTCCGCCCCGTAAAAAGGGTTGTAACGTTTGAGTAGCTAAGTCGTACTTTTGGCCCTAGATGGCGCTAATGAAAATCAAGAGGCGCAAAATTTTCAGCTTAAATTCGCTAACTTAGTCAGCGGGCTTGTCTATGACAAGTGCCATCAGAAACAACAAGATTGGGATTAAATTGCTTGGCTTCAGGTGACTGAGATTAGATTGATGGGATTAGATTTCGGCTTCAAGACTGAAGATTTCAGGTTTAAAATCAAGTTCTACCAAATCCCGTTTGGAATGTGATCCTGGCATTAATATATTAAGGATCAATTTTTCACTTATTAATGTTGCGAGTAAAATTGAAAGAAAAATATTGCGTCAGAAGTTCACCACATCATTTGACATTTAAAAATTATAAACCCATCTCAAACAATCGAAGAATTACTTCAAAACGTTATGTTAATAAAACAACACAAACCAGCCACCACTTCACAATAAGCATTAGATGTTTTCCTATTGCTTTATTGGTCAAATATCAGATGCAATTTTCGATCCGGTTACTTTACTGCTATATTGGTGGTCAATATGTTTTCATCATCACCTTATCAAGGCATTTCATAAATATTAAAACAATATTTGTGCATTTACAATTCTTCAATTTAGATTTGAAGAATTTCTATTTTGTATTATATATTAATCAATCGATATCTTTACTAACGACAAATAATTTGCAGTGCATCTATGATACACCTGTCATGCTGACATTGCATCCCAAATTAATCTTGATTCATATCAACCAAATTATCATCTAGTTTATTCAATTCAGAAATTTGTTCAATAACCATTCGTCAGTTGATCAGTAGGTTCTGTATCTGTTCAAGATCATTGTACGATTTTATAAAATTAGCATGCCAACAATAATTCAGAGTGTTCAGTCCCTTCTATTGATAAAAAAGAACGTATGGTGGTCGGATAAGTGTCCGTCTGAGGAAAATAAAATTTTGATATATTTTACACTTTTAAATGGAAACTAATTATTAAAAAAATTCAACCGCAGTTTATTTGTAGGCAATATTTTGTTAGATTTCATTAAAAATAGTAAATGAAGTTGATTCAATAAACACTGATTCATATCCGTCGCCTAATTAATCAGATTGGATGATTCTGATACCATAACATTATCAAGTCTTATCAGTTACATGCATTAAATGCCTTACCCATATCAATATGCATAGAATAGGATTAATTCTAAAACATGTTGAAAAGAAAGGTTAAAATAAAAAATAAAGAATTTTTACCTTTTTCGATAGATGAGAAAATTCCAAATCATTCTTCTTAGAAATATTTTTTTCCAGTGGGAATTTTTCCCCACCAGCAAGACGCATAATCTCTTCCTTTTTCTCTTCAAACAGAACTTCTTTATTTCAGCTTTACAAAACTATGTTCTCTTTTCTAGTACACTTAAAAGAGGTCCTCAAGGAGATTTTTCTAATGACCACTTCCGATCCCTTTTCTATCTAAAAGGTAGATCCAAATAAAACCCCCAGTGCTGATAGAATATCAATTCACTGCATGAAGTCTCAATTGTAATAGGTACTTTTATCAATTTATGATAACTCAGGATAAATTCTCTTTTGTTATTATGAAGGCAAACCGAGATTCATTGCAAATAATGCATTGAGAGCAATAAAAATATGCTATTGTCAAAGAATTTTTGTGAAACTTTCACTGCCATCTTGTAAGACAGAGTTTCCTGAGGCTTATCATCTCCTCCAAAGGAATTTATTATTTTAATCATACATTGTGAGTGTAGTTTCTTTGTATGTGTGTGTGTGTATGCGTGTGCGTGCGTGCGTGCGCGTGTGTGTGAAATTAACAATTAAAAAAGAATCAGATCTCAAGTTCAAACGCTTTGCAATATAATTAAGTTTTAATTTTGATTCATTAATTCTACATTTTATTTTTTAAATTAAGGATTAATGAGATAGCAGGTATAACGTACATGCAAAGAAATTTAGCAAATATCATTGAAACGCTCGTAAATATAATCGCAATTGTTATAAAAAAATCAGTTTTGCAAAATATATTACAAAATATTTTTATAAAATTAATATAATTCAATAACTTATTCTTTGAATTTTAATGTAGTTCATAAATGAATTTTATTACTCTCAGATTATTGATAGAATATTAAAACTTTTAATTTTTATTTAAATTTAATTAAAATTTTTAACCCATTTTTATGAGCATTTTAAGGGATAATTATATTTTCATTTTGCTACCGTGTAGAAAATACTGTGTGTCATATCTTTGTAGAAAGTTTAATCATGTTGAATTAATATACAATCACTATTACTCCAAAATGTTTTATGTTCAATTTCACAAGTTGTCGGATTACTACATCTTACTGATGCACAATTGTTCTGTAGTTTGTCTATGCATGTAAATTGTTACATTTCATGACAAAATGGCATATGTCATTATTTGTTTCATCTGTTACATTAAAATTTCATGTCTTGCTACATGTGGATTTAGATATACGATAATTTGATTTTTATTGTAGAGAATGAGAATTGAATAATCGATGGTGCATTAAATTTACAGATAACGCTTTGTAGCGTTCATTACAGGTGCAGAAACCTGTTGATGATTGATTACAATCTATTAATTAAACTTCCAATTTGGTTGGTAATTCAGACGTGACTTAATGGTAGGGTCGGTTGGAAGCAATCTGTTTGTGAGATCATAATATGAGAAATGCATGAGTAAATTGTTAATATCTGCGATGATAGCTATTTTTGTAGCTTATTTCAAGTGATGAAATGATTATAACATTAAATAACAGATAGTTATAATATAATGGAATATTAATATGAAATATTAAATAACAGATATTTATGTGTGGAATGGATAGAATATTAAATAACATATAATTACGAATTAAATAGGACGATAAATTATTAATTTTTTTGAACACGTATTAAAAAATTAATATGATTTTAATTCGATTAAGATAACACGATTTTAATTCTTCAAAGTATTTAAATCATGTTAACTTTTATTTTTCGAAACTTCAAAATTTCAAATTCCCTTTAAATTATGATTACTCTATTGGCACAAATGTGCAACAATACTGTTACAATATCCTCACGATATTATCTGATATTCATAATGTCGAGCAACATCGTAGATATATCGTATAATATCGTATGCTGATAGGGTATAAAAGAAAAGTAAAAAAATGCCAGTTTTCTCCTCCAGTTATTTAAAGAAATAGACATGCTGTCCATTCTGATCACTTCTGATATATCTCATTTTTGTTTCAGTCATTACTAAGAGACCTATTGATTTTCTTATTCTTTCTAGAGTGAAATTTCAGATTTCCTTACAAGTATTGTCAATAGTGTATAAGGCGTGTTTCAAATTTTTAGGGATATCATATAAAAACATAAAATTGGAATAATTTTTACCTAATATCTGTAAAAACTTCTTTGAAAAACATGAAAAATTAAATATAATAAAAAAAATCTAAAATAATTAAATAAATATCAATGCTAATAAAAGAAGAAAATAGAACAAAAAATGCCAAATTTGTGTTTCAAATTTTTAGGGACAGCTAGATGAGATGGTATATAAATTCAAGTTAAATCTTGATTATTGCTCATTTTCATTTACTACCAATGGTTTTAATAACTTAAAAAGCTTATATTGAAAACGTCCACGTTAGTACTTATTTTTTTGCCGAAGAAATATGGCTAAAGGTAAATGGTTATCAGATCTTGAAAAAGGCCAAATAAAAGCTTATTACAACGAAAAAAAGTCTTTGAGAAATATTGCAGCCCTCATAAAACGTTCAAAACGTGCTGTGTAAAATTATGTGAAGCAGTTAAATGGGAAATCAACTGCCATTCAAAAGCGAGGACCTAAGCCAAAGCTCGATTCACTTACCTGCAGAATTATTCAGAAATGTGTAAATGGAAAATCATCAGTACGAAAAGTAACAAAAGAATTGAAACTGGGATGTTCTTACACTACTGTCTGGAGGTCAATCAAGAGCAATAAAAACATGAAATATGCGAAAAAGGCTTGCAAACCACCACTTGCCAAACAACACAAATTACAACGTTTATCCTGGGCAAAGGAATGCATGCATTTCAAAGATGAGTGGATAGAAGTCATGTTCAGCGACGAGAAGAAGTTTAATCTAGATGGCCAGACGGTTGGAGATATTACTGGCATGATCTAAGAAAAGAACCAGTGATTTTCTCCAAAAGACAAATGGGCAGCGGATCTGTTAGGATTTGGGAAGCTTTTAGCTTCAATGGTACACGCGAAATGGCATTTGTTAATGAAAGAATGGATTCTGATCGATAGCAAGAAATATTACAAACACATTTACTTAATGCAGGACCTGAAATATGTGGTCCAAATTGGACTTTTCAACAGGATAATGCATCTGTCCACAGCTCAAAATCAACAAAAAAGTGGTTTAGCGATAACAATGTGAAAGTTATGGATTGGCCAGCTAGAAGCCCCGATCTAAACCCCATTGAAAATATATGGGGTCTTTTGGCAAGAACAGTTTATGAAGGAGGGCGCCAATTTCATTCGAAAATGCAACTTCAACAAGCAATAATGGATGCTTGGTATTCTCTGGATCCAACACTTCTTCAGAACCTAATATATTCCACACCAAACAGAATATATGATGTCATCAGAAAAAATGGTGCTAATATTGAACGGTAAAAAAGTTTAATTTGAAGTTTTGAAGCTTTTAATTCCACTGTCCCTAAAAATTTGAAACACAAAATTTGTGCTACTCTTTTGTTTAGTTATTTCAAAGTTGAAATTTATTTGTTTAATCTAAATTATCTTACAATATTTATTTTTGTTATTTATCTAACTTGTTTCAGAAATAAATGTCAAATATTTCTTATTTACGCTTTTATTTTCAATTTTACTGTTGTCCCTAAAAAATTGAAACACACCTTAATATAATATTTACGTTTGCGTGAGGACTAGCTGAACTGTTGCTTTATAATATCATTTTGATATCACATCCTTCCTAATACTAGTATTTTCTTTACTGATCAGTTGACTTATCGTTTAATAAATCTGTTTTGTTCTATAGAATATATTCTATATCTAGATTCAGGGGGTGGATTAATTGTCCCTTAAGGAGATTGTGGCTCGAAAAATTGGCTAGTGGCGTAACCAGATGCTGATTAAGGTAGCCATCGACTATACTTATCCTGTCTAAACTGCAGTGGTGTTAGGGTGGTAGACTGATTTCTACTTCTTATGGGATGGGTGAAATGACGAGCAGTGAAGGAAAAGAAGAATTCCCCTGGCATTTTGGGTAAACCACTGCTCTTATCATCACTTATCTGCCAATTGCTTGAAAAAAAAGGTAGAATTGCATAACGTTCTTTTTAGTAAAGACATATGCGAGCTAGTAATTTGAAATGAACAAACCCAAAATTTATTTTATCGAAGATCTTCCTATTTTGATTATTTATTGCTTATATTTAAGTAAGCGTTTATGAGATTCCGTACATGAGCTGTTTTATTTATTAATTTCTTAATTTTTATAGCGAATTAATATTAAGCATCTGTGTGTTTTGCCATGTTGGAGCTATATGTTTTATTATGGGCTGTGGATTTTTGGAGCTTACTTCTTTTTTAAGACAGCTGTTTCATTTAATCTTCCCTTTAATCCACAACCTGCAATATTAAAAGTAATCACAAATGTTTTACATTAAAAGAGCCCCAAGTCTTCCGTGGTATAACAAATGTACTCGCTTTGATGTAAGAAACAAATATATGGAACATCATATGTGTCTTCTGTTTGAAACAGGCTTATTTCAGTGAGATTAAATGAGAATTACGTAATATGCCTGATGGTTCCTTTTCTCTAACCTAAACATATACATTAACTATTGCAGAAAATATTATATTGGTATAAAATAATACTTTATTGCTATGTTGATTTTGAAAATGAATCCATACAACGTATTTCATGCTATGAACCGTTTATCGCAAGTACGATGGCTTGTCATTAGTGGTCATATAACAAGAATTTTCTATCCCTTTATTTGCAGAGTATTAAAATATGCTTTGTTCAACATCTTATGAACTAGTTGAGATTTTATTGGTTTATATTGCAACAAGACATTCAAATAAAATTGATAAGTCCTTTTCTATTTTGAAATTGACGAAATCCGGCACGAATTTGATTTCAGTTTAACATAAACACACAAAATATCCCTTAAGAAATAAGTAATAATATTAATATTATTCATTCCATTCCCTCAATAAATATTAATTTTTTCATTAAGGACTAATATTTATCTTAAATTTTATAACCATTACTTCGTTCAGTTAGATCAATTCCAAACATTTTTATATCTGTGTTGGGAAAAGAAAAGAAACTAACTTCTTTTAGAAGTAAATCCAAAGAAAACTATTACCAAGCTTCCTTAGCTAGAAATGTATTTTTACCGATAGTGAGTTTCTGTAAGCATATAAGAACACATAAGAACATAATCTGCCGCCCTCAAAAAAGTGTTATTTCAATGGTGTGGAATGGTAGTTCTTTTCCTAGGACACTTACAAGAAGCCCATGAGAAGATTTTTCTTACCATAGTTTTTATCGATCTGTTGTCTTTCCCTGGTAGATCATGTTTAGCAGATAATAGTAAAAGAATACTTATGAATTAAATCCATCATAAGAAATCTAATTATAATAGTTTCGCAGAAATCTTACATTGCTTGTTATTCTCTTCGCTTAATCAATCTACTGTAAACTAAAGATTCGTTAGAAGCATATGCAAATAACATAGTAGAAAACTATTAAATAATGCTTATTTTCTTTCTCGTCAAAAATTTGGAACTCCAGAGTTTGACGATTCTTCAAGCTATCAGACCTGAACGCCATAATTTCAAACTCTCTGTGAATTAGATGTATAATATTTGAAATATGACTTTTTACTCTATTATGCGCTAATTTCTAAACAAAAATTTCGATTAAATGAATTTAAAGAAATCTGCCTACCAAACTATTTGAATATAATATGATATTTACAAAAAGGAGATATCTAGATGGATAAAATGCGGCATATAAATTTAGCATAAAAATGTGGATTTGCATTATATTTGGGAATAATCCGTGAAGGGTTGATGTTTGTCGCTCGGAACATTTGCCACTATATAAAAAGCGATAACTCAAAAACACAATGATTCAAATGTATAAAATTTGGCGTGTGATTTTATGATTTCAAATGAAATTCCGCGCCAAATTTTTCCAATTCAATAGGTTTAAGAAAACCTGTTCACAAATTGTCTGCTAATAATACATATATTACATTTACAAGAGAGTATGCAAAACACATTTCGAGGAAACAACTTCTGCTCGTTTGGTAAAGGATTTTTAATTGGGAATGTAAACAAATAATTTCTTTTAAAAAATCATTTTGTCATTTATTAAGTACTCATTTGAATATTTATTTTTTTATGTTAGGAGTTTATAACTGAAAGCGCAATAAGATTCGAATGGATTTCTTAGGTTTCGTTCCTATTTTTCGTATTATTCTATATGAGTAAGGAAAGAAACAGGATAAGTAGCACACTCCCGAGTATCCGGTCTAATATGGCGGAAAGGTAGGCCGGATAATAAGAAAGCCGTATAGGCCGGAGTTCTATGAACTCCTTTCTTTGCCGATCATTACCAGAAGACAAAATTTTTATACCTAAACTCATTGTTATAATACGCAATTTCTCGTTTCTTATTGAGTACTAAGCCCTCCATTTATCTCCATTTAACCACGTAGAATGTGAAAGTGGCCTCGGCCCGGGGAATCATAGATGCAGTTACCGGTAACGTGTCCAGTTAAAATAGAAGGCTCTGTACTGGCAGTTTATTTATGTATATATACTGCACTGCACGTTTCAAGAATTTATTACAGAAAAAGTAAGTTAAAGGATATAAACTGTTCACATTTTAACATAAATTCAGTAATGCCCCAGCTTAAGTGCAGAGAACAAACATTAACGCAAACCGTAGACTTACTTCTTAAGAAAACTGGCTCATTTTTCACTGATAAATGATTACACAGATATGAAAAGATAACCACAGGATAAGAGTCAAAATTTATAGTTTTTAGTTCTTCAAAGACTAGGATGGATAGTACGGAAGCCGGATAGTTACGAACCGGATATTCGGGAATATATTATAATGATATTAATCGAAAAATCGATGATACGCCATCTGGTAGTTACATTCACGAATAAACTTTTTTATTCGCTAGATGCTTTCTCCATCCGTTGAATTGATCGAAGATCTTTCTTTTTTAATAAATATTGCTGAAGTTTAATTTTTAAACAAGGAAACTTAAATTATAAAGAAGCTCCTAAGAAAAAATAATATAAATAAAAAATACCTGTTATATATATATATATATATATATATATATATATACTTAACAAAAGAAATTATATTCGTAATTCATGTATTAGTATGCAATTCAAATCAGCTTTCAGCCTTTTAAGTTGTTTTATACATAAACATTATATATATATATATATATATAATGCTTTTCGAATCCTGTCGGCAAAATAATATGTAACATTATTTGGTTAAAGCAGAAGGCAGGTTGGACGAGCAGTGAAGAGACTTTGTATCTTTAATTTCGTTTTATTCTATTCCGAGTGGCAGGTATGATCTTTTACAACAGGAGGTAGGGCGGAGCAAAAGCAGAAGCAAGGAAGAGCGAAAAGGGCTGAGCAAATGATCACTCGTCTTATATAAGATGGGATTTCCGGCCACGCGCAAATTCAATACACGTGATGACCTTTGAGAAGGCCAATACTAGATATACTAGCTATTTGTCTTTATTTAAATTGCATGGGATGCGATTTTAATGCATTGCAAATTAATTATTAACTATTTGCAAAATTTATATTTTATTAATATTTTTTAAAATATTAATAAAATTTATAAATTTATATTTTAAAAATTATAATATAAATATAATTTATATTATAATTTATTTATTTATTTATTATATTATAATTTATAATTATTATAATATAAATTTTATATTATATTATAATTTATTTATAAATTTATATTTTATTAATATTTATTATTATTTTTTAAGTAAATATAATATTTTGCTTAAAAAATTATATTTAAGATAGAAGTTTCTATAGTTATAACATGCTTATGAAAGTGCTATGATTGCGATTGAAGGACTTTCGATTAATTGCAATATATCTGTGGACTATTAGCATAATGGATTTCTTTTATTTAAAAAAATCAAGATGTAATTACGTGATGTGATTATATAAAGTCTCTAAATATCTATACTCAGAATTTTTCTGTGATAACTTTCTTTCCTTGAATTATTTTACACATATCAGTACAAAACGGCCGGCAACATTGTAAAAAAATCTTAACGCACAATCGCACAATATCGTGTTTTGTCTTTTGTAATATATTTATTGTTATATAAAGTTTTAAAACTTAAATTTAGTAAAATTATTGAACTGATTTTCATTACTTTTTTACTTATATGAACCCTAAAAGAAATCAAATTACAAATGTAAAGGCTTTATTAAATTTCCTTGATTTTAACATAAGTGTTGTTGGGCATTCTGATAATTTGTTTATTACCTTTAAATTCCGTCATTCGTCATACACTATGAAAAAGTTCTTAAAATGTTTTAAACCTATTAAATATGACACGTAGTTACTTATTGAATTGTAGGATCTGATTAAGAAAGGGTTTTCCAAAATGTTTGATTATAAATTAATTAAATTTTAAAGTATTTATTTAATTACTTAAGAGCACTTTATTATTAAAAAAATACATACGACAGTTTCAGTAACACTTCTTTTAATATAATTAAATTTTTCTCTAATTAAATGAATTTTTTTAAATTATTTTAGGAATATTTAAAACAATACTTTTCATTGTGTTTTACTTTCATAATAAAATATATGCCTTTCAGTGCACATAAGTTAAATGTGTATGCGCATGTATGCGCGGTATGTATAAATTATGTATTATGTATAAATTATTAAACATTTTAAAATAAAATGAGTAAATTTTAAAAATTAACAAATATTCCAATATATAAAAGCCCATATTTCAGACTAGAAATCCAAATTTCCGATGTTTTTTTTAAATAAATAAAAAATACCTTCTTATAAATAACACGCATTGAAGTATTTCGATTTTTATAGTCTTTATATAATTAGCTTTAAAAAGTTATTTCAAAAAGTTAAACTTCTCAAAAGATTTCTGAAAGTTAAGTTTGCTAATGCTGTTGAATGAATTCATTACCGACTTTTGCTACTCTTCTAATTCTTCCAACGGTCAAAAATGTTACTTGATTTTTCATTTCTTAATTCATCTCACTAAAAAGATTCACGTTTTTCGGTTAGAAGACCTTAAATGGTCTTTAGAGTCACATCAGTCTGGGGATAAAAAGAAAAGAAACAGAAAAAGGAACTCTTTTAAAAAGAATTTTTATTTCTTGAATCTCTTAAAGAATCTAGAACTTCCCAGATCAATTCTTAAAAAGTGGAGTCTTTTTTACGGAACCTCTTTGAGAGTCGGAAGTGATAATTGCTGGAAATAAATTTCTTTGATGACCATAAAAATTCCTTTCACATAGAATAGAAGATAGAACCTTCAATGGTCTGGAAGTAATGTAAAAATGAAATTCGTACGTTCGAACAGTATCGAACTTTCTTTTTATTTGATAAGTCAGCGGTTTTGACCGACTGCTCTTTGGAGTATCTTACCGTGATTTATTATGATTCCCTCTGATAATAATAGTTCGAACCATAAATATTAGAGATAATATTTAGATAATATCACATTTCTGATTGTGGATACTCTAAATCGGTTTGGATATGAGTGAAATTGAGCTTGATAAGATTAATAAGATATCTCTACACTGTATATTGTGAAAATATATCTTTTTACGATCATGAAAAATTAAAATTTGGAAATGTTGATTAGTCGTTTTTTGAAAATTTTTTCATTAATTATTCTATTAAAACGCAACTATTATTTTTATTATTTCTATTAAAACTTCGTTATATCAAAATTCGTGAAGTAATTTATAAAATGAGAAAAGAAAACAAAGATTGAATTTCACTTCCCTATTTTATTTTTTAACACATATTCTAAAAAAGTCAAATCAATTTTAGTGTAAATTTATTGTAAAGAAAGGATATATATATATATATAATATATATGACGCTCTTCCGATCTCTCTACCGTCAATATCTTTCTATATATATATATATATAATTTGATGGAAACTAATTTCCTAAATTTTTACCTAATTCGGCCCATGTCAGGGTCATTCTAAAGTCTCTAGTTTCCTGATCCCATTCCACTTTTGAAGTTTTGTAAAAATGATGCGCCATCAGCTCTGCTTGTCAAGTGAAAATGATCCCTTTGTGCCCTTATCCAAGGTCAACACGAGTATTGAATTGACACGTGGCCAGAAATTCCCTGTTATATAAGACTAGTGATCATTTGTTTCGTGTCTTCCTTACTTCTGTTTTTGTTGCGCGCTGTTGTGGACGTGTTCTGCCGCGCCTGCTTGTAAATAAATTGTCTTCCAGGGATGGATTAAAATGAATTTAAAAATGTTATGTCTCTTTTATGTCTTGGAACCTGCTTTCTGCTTGAAGAATTATATCCTTATATATATATATATATATATATATATAATCTGTTACATTTTATAATATTTGGGGAAAAAATTGTCACATTTAATTAGGCATTTAACAATCTGAAAATCTGCTTTAAAATTAGGAAAATTAGAGCATTATTATCCTATTCAAAATTTCAAATATTTTTTGAACGTTGCTATTTTTAACGGTACCAAATATTTGTTTACTTTTTTTCGAAAAAATTTATGAGGTTTCGGAAAACTTGGAAAAATAGAAAAAGGAGAGAAAAGACACACAAATTTTGAAAATAGAAAATAGAAAAAAATAGAAAAAGGAGAGAAAAGTCACAC
>JAPMOR010089779.1:279859-294844 GCA_026543865.1 Argiope aurantia
GGTGGTCCTGGAGTTGTCGTCTGGGGAGGCATTATGATGAACAGGCGGACTGAGCTCCACGTTTTCGACAGAGGTTCTGTAACTGGAGATAGCTATTGTCAGGAGATGATCCTTCCCCATGTGCGTCGGTTCCGAGGTGCCACTAGTTCAGACTTCGTTTTTATGGATGACAATGCACGGCCACGCAGGACTCATGCTGTTGAGGAGCTCCTGGAAAGTGAAAATATCACTCGAATGGATTGACCGGCGTGCTCCCCTGATTTAAATTCGATAGAACATGTGTGGGATGCTTTGGGGAGACGCCTTGTGGCACGATTACATCCTCCTTGGAGCACCCGACAACTTAAACAGATGCTTATTGAGTAATGGACACTCTTACCTCAAGAACTGTTGGACAATCTGGTGCTGAGTATGGGGAGACGGTGCGAAGCAACCATTGCAGTAAGGGGAGGGCATATCCCATACTAAGGAGCATCTGCTTGCTGTTCTTCCTCTTGGACAGATAATCATGTGTAACGATACTATGAGTTCAATAAAGCCTTTTTTTGTTAGATTCCATACTGTATGCATTGTATTCATTTTTGCGCAACTATGCTTTCGTCATTCTTTCAGAACAAAATGCTGTATCTCATTTCTGAATTTCATGTCTCTCAGATGATTTCTCGAGAAGTTATGGCAAAAAACATATATATATATATATATATATATATATATATATATATATAGAGAGAGAGAGAGAGAGAGAGAGAGAGAAAGAGCATGTTGGATAAATAATTATTACTCATTTGTGACAGGAAAAATATTAAAAAATGACTCACTTTGGTGAATACGCAAATTAAAACAAGCTTGAGTTAATTGGAATAAATGGAAATTAAAGGATAATAAAACTGCATATTATAAATTATGCCCTATTATAACTTGTTATATAAAATCAATTTTCACATAAAAGTATTTTCAACCATAGCGAGACTTTTAATAATTTTAATAGGCTTAAAAAGTTTAATATTTCCGTCGTGCAAAAACATTCAGAAATATCTGATGTACTCAAACGACATACCTCTCCAAATGTCACAGGTTAACGCTCAGGCACACAATCCAACCAGAGAATAGGCTAAAGCTCCGTTGGCTGTTGGCTGTTTAGTCAGATGATTAGCATGTTCATTATCCTGGATCTCTGCATAAGCCTTTACCAATGTAGTTTAATCCAGAGTCAATCAATGCAATTAAATCAGAGACTATGTAAGCTAATATATACTAGGCATAATATATATTAGTACTTATTATAAAATTATATATATACTAAAATAAATTTATTATATGCTAAATAAATATATTATAAAATTTTATTATATATAAAAACACTCATTATTTAATTATCATATTCAAACAATGATAATAAATAAAGCTCAATACTAAAATAACCTGATCAGAAATCCCTATTTGCAATAACAGCAACTTCAATCGTTACAGAACTTTATTTCATTCTGAGATGTTACTGCAGAGAATCTGTAATCCTGTAACAAGCTCCATTCTTGACTCATATGTTCTTTTAGATTCAATATTAGAACCTCTTTCGGGGTGGAACCGGGTAGGACTTCCTGAAAGCCACTTCGTGCTTCAAATCACGTGTATCACATTTATCACGGCGTTAGACGCCCTTCTAGAAACACATCACGGTGGAATGACCACGAGATTTCAAATAAAAGTTTTGGCTTGTTGAAAAGTTTGCAGAGCATGGCAGTGCCAAAGACAAAATCTTCTTGTTCATGTTCCATTGACTTGTTTATGACCATTATATCTAATATAATCGTTGTCATATTTTTGATACGTATCATTTTAAAATTTGAAAAATACCTCTTTTTTAAAGTTAGTATTTGAAAACCAATTTTATTTTCCTTTATTTAACGGTATAGTAAAGCATTGGATTCGTTTTGAATGATGATAAAATATAATTATGTGTAATGTTTTACTTTTAAAAAGCTAAATTATTTATTACAGGCTTTCTAAAACGATATGTAGATGTCCTTTAATCTTCCAGTGGCTGAAACTTTTATATCAATATTAAAGTTTGTGCATATTTCTTAGATACACTATCAGAAAACAAAAAAATTTAAGTGTGTAAGTAATTTAATTTGTGAATATTAAAATTAGATTGTCATTGAGGGATGGTTAATAACTACATTCATTTTAAGCAATTTTTATTTATAAAAGAAATAGAAGCAATGTGAATTATATAAAATGGATAAAATGACCAAAGAATTGACCGAATGACATGAAAATAAATTATGAAATTGCTAATATTCTAATCGAAATATTTGCCTTTCTAATACAAAATTGTAGAAATATTATGGAATTTTTAAATCTAATTCAGAAAACAAAAAAGAACAAGAAATCAATTTAATATTTACTTTATTGCATCGTTCAATCAGAGCAAATATGCTTAGAATGCTCCAAGCGTATGAATTTCTAGCAACTCTCACAGCGAGTCAATGGCATTCTAGTGTGCTTATCATTTTGACATGTTTGTATCTTTTTTTTACCTGATGACATGTTCACTTCTTTAACTTTTCACAATTGCTCCGGCCCGACAAATTCTATACTATCAAGCTGTTTCTGTTTCAAACAAGGGGTGTATAATGTAAAACGAGTTATCACTAAAGAAATCCTCGCTTTACATCTTGTACTTCTCGCTTCGAACAGAAATCGGCACACCGGTATAGAATTTGAAAGATCGGTTCAGCCTGGTCTGTAGTGAAAGGTTTAAAACTTGGTTCTGCTTTTCTTTTTAAAACTTTTAGATTTTCTTTGTAACAGTTTGCAAAAACGTTGGCGCTTTTCACTCGTAATGTTCTTCCATAAAAGAATTTACCAGTATTTGTACATTTTTCTAAATAAACATTTTTTATTGCTTGTCAAATGAATGATGTCCGTTTGATTACACCGACATAATTTTTTTTCAAACAACAAAGAAAAGAAAACACACACAAAAAAAACCCTACCTCAAAGGTCTCGCATATCTCTGAAATGCGAATAGGAGATTCTCCAAGCTCTATTAACGGCTCGAACCTCAAATATGACAAACAATTTTTAATAACGAGATACAGGATTAGCCGAATTCATTCTGTTGGTGAAAAGATATAGATTCAAATTCTAATAGATAACGAACCTTTAACAGATGATCCCCCCCCTCGGAAGATTAAAGAAATTTTGTGGTTTCAATTCTTTTTAACGTGATAGTGTGGCTTATATGCAACCACACTATCTTTAAACTGCAATATGCGGGATGTGACATGAATGATGAAAAAAAACTTTATACTAGATATGATTATTGGACCGTGTGGTAGAATATTTCATAAGTAATTCTTTCTTCTTATTTCTTTTAAAATCGATTTTGAATTACTATAAAATCAAATATCAAGTCATTATTTTTATTAAAATTTATAAAAAAATTAATATTTTTCATCAATAACTTTAATAACCATAATAACACATTTACATTTTAAATTCAGAAAATAAGTTCTTCATTGCTGTGAATTTTATTTCCGCATAATTTTTGCTGTAACCGTTATTAAATTAAAAAAATATATTTGATTACATTTTACAATATTTTTTTTGTACTGGTCTTAACACTTTATTGATCTAATACTTACTGCAATAGAAAAGTAAAATACAGCAAATAGGTATTTTGCAGTTATACTTAGTTTAAGGAAACTAGTAGAGCATCTTAAAATAACATCCAATTTTAGTTTGTGATGAAATGTGAAAGACAAAATTGAGTTCAAATCTACTTTCATGTACCCTTTCATATAACTTACATTATCATGTGTCAAATAGCAAGACGACTGAAAAGAAGAAGAATGCAGTGAAGTAATTACTGTGGAATTGCGAAAGAAACCAATTTGCTTGATTTTTTATTGTTTGGTTTGTCAGATTGGCAACGAAGTCGATGGGCACATTAAGTTAATTTGGAGCTGGTACACTCCACCACTCATGCTGCCCGAGCATGATGTTTTATCCATGATGAAAGATTTTATATACATCGAGAACACAAGCAAAATGATATAGTATCCTCTTCAAGAAACTATGTAACTTTATTTTAGCTTTTATCGCATCGTTTAAAGGCATAGTTATTGCGATGATGTCACATAAAGCATCAATACCTGTCCAAATTCTAGATCTTCCTTTCCAGGGAACATTAAACCCCAAAGAATTTAATGGGCACCGTCTGGAATACAATTTGTAACTTGATATTACAGAATCTAGATCCTATGATTCTCCGTGAGCGGAACTATTCTATTAAGCCATAAGTTTTACTTAGTAAGACAGATTTAATCCACATAGAAATGTGCTTGATACTCAGCAAATATAGATACTTTTAAAAAATTGATGTAAATATAGCTGGTTCTCAAATATAGAGATGTTTAGAAGTTTAGTATAAATGGGAATGTTCACTAAATGATTAAATAATCATCGAAGAAGTAATATGCGGACTCAAATAACAAGCAAAAAAAAAATTCTGGAGGAACATTGCTTATGCAGATGATTTTGATTTCTTGATAATCGTTGTTAAACAAAATTGTTTCCATTCCTATTACTTTCAAAAATAAAATAAATGCTTGTATAAAAAAATGTAATACTTAATTTTTTTATATTTTAGTACTTTTTTAAGAAAATAAAATGGAGTCTTCAGTTGAACCAAACGATATTTAAGAACTCCGAAAGCCGAAATTCTAAATAAATTCTATTTGGAGCAACATGGCTTTTGCGAAGGATTTTGATTGTATGTCGATCTTGGTTAAAGAAGATTAAGTTTCCATTCCTATTACTTTAAAAAAAATAAAAATGGTTTTTTTTGTATAAAAAAAAGATTATGAAACTCAAAATTCTATTATATTTTAGCACATTAAAAAAAAAATTAAAAGATAATTGTCTATTGAGCGAAGCGATTTTCAAAATTTCAGAAAATCAATATTCTAAATAAATTATCAATAATTTTTAATGTCATAGAATTTAACAAAATATTGCAAATGACAACATGGAATAAAAAAATATTTAATTTTATTTGTGCATAATACTGTGTTGTATTTAATATATGCCTTTTCTATTTTCATTCATTTGGAATGAAAAGACTAAAAATAATATTATAAACACTTGAAATAACTGGTGAATAAAAAATATATTGCATCCAACAATATTAGATTAAGTGAATACTACGAATAATTAGAATAAAACAATGAAATGCCCTGCGGCTTTCCTAAGCAGCTTGTTCTTTCTCAAGAAGAATATTTAATTACACATTTTACCAAGCTTTCAGGACCTTAAACTTAATTATCCGTTAACTGCTTTTAATTTTATCGAACTCTCGTGGTAATTAAGACATTCTGGAAACTAAACAGCGGCAAACTTTATAAACTGTGCCCTGTTTGTGTCACTCAGTTTAATCCGTTTTCTCAGAAAGTTGGTCGATTGATATGCACTTAGGTGTGTAAAGTTTGAATAATGTTCTGTCATCTTTTCAGTGATTCATGAATGTATAAGAGATATCTGTCTTCAAAATTGTTGTATAAGATTCAGGATTGCAAAACTAAATTACAAACATTAGTTCCTGTTTGTTAAAGATAATTTTAGATTACTTTTAGAGATAATTCGGCAAATTACGTGTATACTTTTCATTCTCAAGTATACAAATTGTTCTAAGACAAATTATGTAATCGACACAAAATTCGTTCTCAAGATTTTTGACGAATCATTACGCTTGAATTATACTAATAAAAATAGTTGGAAATAAAGTTTTTACACCTTTTATATGTCTGTCAATAAAATTCGAATACAAATTTAACATCTGTAACGTAAGCACCAATCAAATTTTGAGCCATATCCAGCAAAGGCTTGATCGCCTTTTGGTCTGTATTTTCAACACCATGTAAACGCGATAGCTCACAAACTCAATGCCTTAAGTATGTGAATTTTGGTATATGATTTTCTAACTACAATTGTAGATCGATATCAATTTTTTGTTTGAAATGGTTGGGAAAAATATGTCTGAACACAAATTCGATTTCGGATATATTAATGTTATGCCAAGGATTAATCGCCAAAATACTTGCCCAAGAACACACGATAGATTCAGTAAAAATGCTAAATTCACGCCAAAGATCGATATTTTGTAACTATTTCACACCAATGCCATGCTTATCCAAGGTACTCAAATTTTTGCGGGGTGTGTAAGAAAACACCTTCATTAAACAATATGCGAGAAAATTTTGAGGAGTTAACCTTTCCCACTAGTTGAAATTAAGGTTCCTTGATGAACATATTCAAAAACGCATCCAATTTGAACGCATCCAAATTTGGAAGATATTCATCGTAAG
Source organism: Argiope aurantia (assembly GCA_026543865.1). Lineage (NCBI taxonomy): Eukaryota > Metazoa > Arthropoda > Arachnida > Araneae > Araneidae > Argiope > Argiope aurantia. The sequence goes on from JAPMOR010089779.1 coordinate 286,231, forward strand.
AAAGATTTGTCTCATCATAAGTATGTGATCATGATAGCTTAAAAATGCGAGGAAATATATGGATAAAATTCGGTATGTAGATTATCTTTAAAATTACAGACATTTTAAATTTTGAACCAAATGTTTCTAAGAGATGATCTGTGTTTTGGCCTGCATTTGAATACAATAATTCAGAAAAGGAAACTACTTACAAGAATTAATTTTGTATGTATTTTATAGAACAAAACTGTCAAACTGTACCAAATTTTGTATTCAATTGGTAAAAAGAAATGCTTTCAAACTGCATCTCTATTTTTCTTCATTATGTTTTGAAACATAAAAATCTCCACAAGAAGGTCGCTGGCACTCACGCTTGTGAACTCACCTTCAAGAGATTATCGCCTCCCTTTATATACTACTCCACCGACGTACAAAGAATGCAAGGAAAGTAGAGGGTTCTATGTTGTTGAGGATTACGAGAAAATCGATAGGAGACAAATCACATTGATATTACAATGTTCATTTTTTTAATTAATGTGAATAGTCTTTGATTAAGTCAATCAGATAATAGATTTTGCAGTCAGCCATTGATTAAAATGGAAATCCTAAGGAAAACAGGAATATACCATGATTTCGCATCTTTAGCATAAAAATGATGGAAAAGGAACTGTTGGAAGTTTCAGTAAGAATGCATATGATGTTCTCTCTAATAGGGGTCTAATCGATAATTTCTTTTTTAGGGATAGTGATATACCTCCAGTTGGTAAAATGCTCTAAACTTCATGCAGAATTATATTACATTTTATTTATTTCAATAAATATACAGATGAAAAATTTACAAATTAGAATTACTTATATTATCTCTTTCTTATACTTGTTATATATTCGCACTCACATTTTAATTTATTTTTTTAAATCCATATTTCTGCAAGTTACTTTTGAGGTATGAAGCTTTGATTATCTCTATCTTAGATCATTTAATCATTTTAACAGAGCTCCTGAGAAAAATCTGGAAAATATGAATTCGCGCTTCACCCAGGCGAACGTTAATTGGTCTAAAATATTGAAATTCAAAATTTCATATATCGATCAGTTTTGAATGAAAAAAAAATGAAATTATTTTACAATAAGAATTTTTGAATGCAAAAAATATTTTACTCATTAAAATAAATAGCCCAAAGGAAACCATATAAGAATATATATTTCATAATATTTTTCAGTAATGCATTTATTAATTTAAAAAGTAATAATATTATTTTTTGCATAATTTAAATCATTTTTCCAACATAAAATGCTTTAATTTCCATTTGAAAGTGCATATAAGATCATAATCCCCAACCAACCCCCAAAAAAAAGAAAGAAAAAAAAGGTTTTCCACGAAGCCACTTATCCAGGCAGTAAGCACCAATGAAAATCGCAGGCTAATAAAAAAAGAAGAAAGAAATATTTCTTCTAAAAAATATAGAAGACAAAAAAAAATACGGGGGAAACAAAACATAAAATAGTAGAATATTTGAGAATAACATAATGGCTTTTTATAGTTATTGCAGATAAAATATTTTTCAGTTCGTTAATAGTAATTAATAATTTATAATAATAATTAATAATAATAATTTCTTAACAATCTGAATGACAAAGTTTCTTGTTATTTTTAAGGATCCCCATGCAAGATTTTTTTAACGTAAATTATAAATTTTTAAATGGGTAAGCAGGGGTTAAGATTATCCACATTATCAAGGAATGTATTTTGGAATAATTAGCGCAAAAAAAAATAGCCTTTTAGTTAGACTGAGTTGAGACTGAAATATTTATTAAAACTACAATATATATATATATATATATATATATATATATATATATATCTTTAAGGGCTTAAAAATTGGCTATTGAACCACGATTTGAACGGAATCTCTTTAAAGCTTGCGTGTTTAAAAATTAATAAATCCCTTGAACTTCCATACAATTTGTTTAAAAAATTGCTTGAAAATAAAGTTTTAAGACACGTTTCACTGTGATATTTCTTTTTAGGTATTAAACAACTTCTACCCTTTTAGCTAATTTCTCTTACTTCTACAAAAAAAAATCAAGACACGCAATTGGATGCAATATTTTTACCTTTGCAGAAAGGAATGCATTTAAGTAAATGAGATGCATATTTTTAACTCGTCACTTTTCAACAAACGGACACTTCCTTAATGGTGTCCTTCTAATCTAAGAGCAAGAAGACGGCTTGTTCTGTGATAAGATGAAAATTGCCTTTAAGATAAGTTCTTCACGTTTAATGGATTTGATCATGGAAATATATGGGGATAAAATGAACACTCTGGAAATAAAATTTTTCCATTAAGATGAGTGATTTTGGGATCCGGTAATGGAAATTTATTCATTCAGAACTCAAATTACTTGGACTTATTATAATACAATAAAAATCAAAGTGACTGACGATTTTAATTCAATATAGAAATTTAAAATCATAATTTCAAAAAACTCATTCGTATAATTCCATTTTTGAACGTTATTTTTATTCAGCGATAAGTCATATTTGAAATAGTATTGGGGGGGGGAGGCATAGTACTTTGACTTAGGCCTTGTCAAGTAGACCCGAATAAGGTTTTAATGTGCATGTGAAATGGTGAGTGGGAAGATTACATCATATTTTTTATGCCAAATAATTTTGAATAATTTATTAAAATTTATATTGAAATATTGGAAGAAAAACTTCATTATATTTCATTACGTTTTAGGAATCAATTCTGAATATGACCTTATTGTGTATATAGAAATAGAGAATGAATATGCTGCATTATCTATTGTTATTCCTAGTCAAATAGACCTGAATTAGATTTTAATATGCATATTAAAATGATGAGTAGGACGATTACATCATATTTTGTTATGTTGTCAAATAGTTTTGAATAAAATATTAATATGTACATTGAAATAATGGGAGAAAAACTGCATTATATTTCATTACTTATTATTAGTGTACAAATTCTGAATATGACCTTATTGTGTATATAGAAATAGTGAAAGGATAGATTGCATTATCTATTGTTATACCTTGTCAGATAGACTTGAATATGATTCTTAGCTTGTATATAAAAATATTGGATATTAAAACTACATAATATATCAGTCCATCAAATCAAATAGCCCTGATTATATATTTTTTTTATGTAAATATGGAAACAGTGAATATAAAAATTACGTTACCTGTCTTTACGTCTTATAAAATCCTGAATAAGATTGGACCCTTAACTTGGGCGGGGGGGGGTGAAAATTTAAGACTTAATTGGGAAGGTGTGGTCTACGAAACAGCATATTCTTTACACTCAAATTAAATTTCCTAATGAAAGTATTAGGATGAAAATCAGTCAATATAATCTGCAGATATTTTTTATATATAAATATGTTTCAGAAATGTTTCAAAATATATTATCATTGAAGAAACTAATTGCATTTGAACATACATTTTTTTTTCTCAAATTACATGTTACAACAAATAATATTCTTGAAAAAACATATTACCTTTTACTTTTTAAATCATATTTATTTTTCCAGTATAGAAAGGTATATAGAAAACAATATAATGGAAAATTCGCCAATTAAATGAAAAATAAAAAATTTGACAATGATCAAAATTGACCTTTTTTTTTATCGGCATTATATCCATGCAGAAACTTGTGGACATTCGTAGCTCGGTTTTCGAGGACATTTTAAACATAAATGTTAAGTAATAGTTTGAAATCAGCCTGTAAATTCTGTAGATATTTTTCTTGGTGTATATTTTAGAAATTTTTCAAAATACATTATCACAAGAAAAATTAATTATATTTTAACACACATATCAGAATCAGTCGAAGGCGAACTTTCATCGAAAAAATCTTTTGTAAAATTATCTCCATCACTAAAATCCCTTTCTGCTTTATTTAAAAATTTTTAGAACTCTGCTTCAGAACGAGGATGAGTAGGTTGGATGATGTTTCCAAGCCCAAGTTTTAGACACATAACACTGGAACATTAAAAGGAATGTACGGTCTCACAGACGTAGCGCAAAGAAATAGCTGAAATATTTGAAATAACATTCCTTGAAACCGGAAGTGCACGTGTAGTGAAGGTCATGAATCAGGAAGCTACTAGATTAATTAATTCGACTGAGTTAAAAAATATAATAGGGTGACGGAAAGTCCATGATTAGTTCTTTGAGATACTGCATCTCCCTAGTTAAGGGTTAATTGTGCATATAGAAATAATGAATATATAAGTTATATACGTGTCATCTCATCTAATTAAGTCCTGAATATGATCCTAATGTACTTATTGTAAATCGTATATGAACGAATTTTATCTTAATGCAATAAATGCAAATAAAGTTAGACTATAAATATTTGCGATCTTTCGTTCAAATACAGAAAAAAAAATAATAACACAATATTACAAAATAATTTGCTCGAATTCGAAAAATTAAAGTTCCTGCATAAGAAAGCTGGAGCAGATATCTCTATCTTAATAATCGAGGAATATACTACTACGCATGAAGCATTAATACAAGGTGAAAGAAGTTTGATATATAACCTAAATAAAAAAAATTATAAATCTACCTCAATTATAGTTTTATAAAAATTTGGAACCAGTTTTTGAGAATATTGAGATAGTTTTTAAGAATCAGATATTTTTCGAAATATCTGAAAACATCTCCATTTAGCAGCTTTTCTAAATTTCTTCGTAATTGCTGTCTTCTACTCAATTTTCATCGATTAAAACTATAAGTCAAAATAGAGACCTACGATAAGAGTCAAAATAAAAACCTAAGATGAGAGTCAAAATTTACAGTTTTTAGTTTTTGCAAAAACTAGGCCGGATAGTCGCGAACTAGATACTCGGAAGTGTACTGTACAATCAATTTTTTTAAATATTTCATTAATGAGGAAAAATACATAAGACCAATCAATTTCCTTATTAAATTCTTGAATATTTTCTAAATATCCCAATACATCTCTATTTAGCAGTTTTCATAAGTTTCTTCGCAATTGCTTTCTTCTAAACTATTCTCATCGACTGAAACTAAGAGTCAAAATAGTGACCTAAGATAAAAGTCAAAATTGGCAGTTTTTTGAAAAACTAGGCCGAATAGTCACGAACCATATACTCGGGAGTGTACTGTATTATCAAATTTTACAATATTTCATTAATGAATAGTCACGAACGAGAATGAGATAAAATGCATGAGTCCGATTGATTTCCTCATTAAATTCATTAATCTTTTATAAATATCTGAAACGATCTTCATTTAGCAATTTTTTTAATAATTCTCTTTGCAATCGCTGTCTTCGATATAGTGTCCATTGACTAAGACTTTTTTTCGAAAAATCAAATCTTTTAAAATTCCTTCACGACAGCGGAATGTTCTTTCCTTCAGTTCAAACCTCCTCCATTTCGCCACAGTTAATATATATGTTAATGACGCTTCAAACAGAACTGTATCGTCTATCCCGCACTCACTCTCTCTCTTTATTTCTGTGATGATGGTAGTTGTAGGAATACTGTAGAGTAAATTTTAAAAAGTATATCGGAAATGTTTTTGAAGTTCCTTTTCGGTTAATCACTCCTTACTCTATTTGATGCTGCATTAAATTAAATTCTTGGTAGTCCATGACTGCTTATTTTATTTATGCATGGTACCCGCCCATTTATTGGAATTCTCTTAGAAATATCTTTTAAAGTAAATAGTGATTAGAAAACTTGATATCATCGTATTATTTTAATTGAGGCATACCTTGCGGTTTTATTAATGTGCATCGGATTTTCAGTGGAACCAAAATGGAATACAATTTATAAATTGTGTGAGTTTTAGCTTTCCCCACCACAACAAAATTTCAGTTTTTGTAAAAATTAAATAAGAAAAGTAATTGGAAATGAAAAAAATAGGAAACATTGAATAAATATGTAATATTTCTTCCTTTCTGTCTTATATGTAAATAGTCTTATACTAAGGGAGATAATTTTACAGATATTTTAATCGATGTTGATAGGTTAATGCCCCCAGATCTTGGTGACTATGTCTACTATCATTCAACAACAATGGAGTGAAAAATGAAGGTTCTAGAAAATACTGGAATTAAGGTGTTGTCGCTAAAAAGATTCGGTAATTAGCGATTTTTGGGGGTTTTCGATACCTTATCAGCCATTTTATATGCAGCGAGAGGCTAAAACAAATGAAGGCAGTCAAGTGGTTTCTCTTTTTGAAATGTTCACAAAACGAACTCATCAGTAGTTTTACGTTGAATGATGTTGTATATGTTTTCAATTAATTAAGGATTTATTATCTACTAGATTATTACTGTTTTTCAGTACTTTTTCTTTGCTAACATTTAGACTGGGTTTTGATGCCTGTATTTTACGTACTATTATGGAAGTCATGGTCGTATCACTGACTCTCCTACCCGACCGAAGACACACGGATAAAGAAAACTGAATGACCGGACCGCCGCAACAGAAACACTGGCGGGAACTGTGGTTGAACTCTAAGGGCCATCACCGGCCACGGTACAACCCTTCCCGAAGGAAGTACGAAACGTCATCGATGGGAGGAATTAAGTTGATGTCAAAATTCCCCACCTTTTTTTGTATACCCCCCAGGGTGGTGAGATCCTACCACCGTAACGGAAGCATCTCATCCTATTTTCGAGGTGCCCTCCCCGGGGGTCTTACTATTATATAATAAAAGTGTCGTTACCCATTATCGAAAACATATCCTTTTTTTAAAAATTATTCAGCAGCCGATTTCCATAGTGTTAAATTTCACTGCAATGGATTTCAGAAGACATCAATGATTCAAATTATTTCACATGACTTATACATATTCCCATACCCAGAAATGATAATTCGCAATGTCGGTGTGAAAATAGCATCAATGTTCTGCAGTGGCTAATGGAGCGACTAATGAACTGTACTTCTGCGCAGACAATACAGTGGCACGTTATCAAAATTTTAGTATATGATAATGATAGACTGAACAGTAGGATGAGTTCTCAAATAATCTTGAGTGTATCAGATTTTCCCGCCTAAATCTCAAATTCACTAGTCGCCTTCTTAGACCAGCTGATTCATCGTCAATATTGATTCAGTTTAATTACAACAAATTTTTATAATTTGATGTTCATAATTCCTATAATGAAGTAGTTTTAAGGATCACGTAGTGATAGAGTATTCAGTCATGTTATTTTAACCCTTTGCACTCGGAAAAGATGAATAATCATTTAATAGAAAAACTTGTTAATTGCTCAAAAATATATAATTGCTTTTCACCACAAATTAATCTACATCTTCTTACCACTCGGTAGATATTTTTAATAATCAAAATGAAAAAAAAACAATAAATAAACTATCAAAATGATACGTTATCTTCAACGGTGCCTGAGAGAAGACATCCAAGTGTTAAGGGAGTGCATCTTCTCTGTTTTTATTCTGTGCTTTCTTAATAGAATAAATATATCATGACATCACAGTGTCATTAAAAACATACATGTCAGAATAATTTCTTTTATGTAGAATAAGGAATTTTATATTGTTGTATTTCTCTAGTTCCAAATTTACTTATTAATTTCTTTATATAAAATAAATAAATAATAACTCCTATAATTAGAGTTGCTGATATCCTTCCTTAATTAATAATCAGCTCCTCGACATTTAATATCCTCTGTTTCTTCTATAAATATATAATCTTCCTTCTTTAGCTTTTAAACAATGGAAAAATACAGGCGATTAAATATTTAGCGAAACAATGAAAACGATGTGAAATTCCGAGAAACATTGAAAAATATTACGGAAAAGTAGGCTAAAATATTTTTAAACATTGTTTTGTTTTAAAAATTTACTAATATATTGCACAGCAGTTAAATAAGTACCAACGAAAAGATAATTAGTTTTAAAATACAAAAATCATGAAAAGGCCATTTTTATGAAAAAACATTTTCTGAATAAAACTTAAATTTTAATCATATGCATTTCAAGGCGCACTTTACCATCTTGACGGATTAAGATATGTTGTAATTTTTAAGTAGTGCTCATTATGTGTCCTCTTTTTATAAGATGGTTAATTTTGGTTCATATTTAACTTAATTTAACTTAAGCAATGAAGCAATGATTTATTTTAGCAAATGCTTTTTTTCATATTAATTTTGGGAAAATATATATAGTTACTTATTTATTGAGGGAAAACTGCATGACCATCTATATTTAAATACAATTATATTGAACACACGCCTAGTACTTAAAAATAACTAAGAGAATGCATTGAGCAATTGGATAAAGTCTTAACATTATCCTAATTCATAGTTTTCACATTTTCTTTTAATTTGGTAATTAGATTATACCATTTCTTTAAATTTATGATCCCAATAAACCAGCGATTCCAGACAGAAATTACCTGGAGTTACTAGAGATCCACCACTGATTACTTCTCACCAAATTACATAATGTCCCAAATTATATAGTTGAATATCCATCACTGATTACTATTCTCTAAATTTTATATATATCCCAAATTAGATAGTTGAATATCCACCACTGATTACTACTCTCCAAATTACATATGTCCCAAATTATGTAGGTAAATATCCACCACTGATTACTA
>JAPMOR010089779.1:294854-305109 GCA_026543865.1 Argiope aurantia
CCCAAATTAGATAGTTGATTATCCACCACTGATTACTACTCTCCAAATTACATATGTCCCAAATTACATAGTTGAATATCCACCACTGATTACTTTTCTCTAAATTTTATATATATCCCAAATTAGATAGTTGAATATCCACTACTGATAATACTACTCTCCAAAATACACGTATCCCAAATTAGATAGCTGTAAGTAAATGATGTGATCACCAAAAGAGTGAACTATATGCATACTATATATACTTTCTCCATTATTATGTGTAGAAATACCGATAAAGAATCCTCAACTTTTCATTCGAACTTTTGAAATACTGATATAAAAGTACCCACAATAATGAGCTCATTAATGACTATAATGCTGGATATTCAGAATGATGTTTTATATACAATTTATGCAAAAAATTGTATATAAGCTCGGATAGAGCTTTGACGTAATTAATATTAATTATTAATATTACAATTTTAGTAGTGTTATTAAAATAACAATGTAATTTTATTTTCAACCTATTTCATATGATTGACAGCAACTTAATTTAAATGCGCACTTGACAGTGATTTTTAAAAATAACATAAAAAAACATGACATTTCAGAAATTATCTATTCATCTATTCCAAAAATAATAATAGTTATTTCTAGAGAACAGAAATGTTTTTAAAATGTTCATAGGATTTAAAATGTAGATATATCAAGGAAGAAAAAAATTGTAATGATAATAACGATGAATCCTGCAATAATAAAAGAAACATTTGGTTAATGCAGCCGAAAATAATTAAATTTCCTTAAATTATTCATTGAAAGTAGGTACTTTAACTATAAGATAAATTCTAAAAAGTTTAGTTAATTTTAAATGTTCCATATTAATATATTATGTAATATCCTGTAGTGTATTAATTTTCCAAATTATCATTCTTTAATATTTTAAGATCAGATTGTTATTAATTTTAATATACCTTATTTTATTCTATAAGGAACTTAATTATTTAGCATATTTAAAATTCATTAAATTCAAAAAATCATTTTATTTCATTCAAAATTTATATAAGACATTCTACCTAATAATTTATGAATTAATTTCCGGAAGAAAATGACTGAAAGCATTTTACATTATTCTAAAGCGACAGAACTGCTGCTTGTTTATTAAATAAAATCGATATAAAAAAACTTAATTTAAAATGTCTTACATTTTTAATTACCAAAAGATTTGCACGAGATATTATAAAATTAATTTCATCTCATCTGCTTTTAATCAAATATTAATTAAATTTTCAATTGAATTGCTTTATAGCCATTACTGCATTAATTAGTTTTTACATCGATATTTGGATTACATAAAGAGATTAATCTCGAGTTAACAACCTTACAATTATCTCTACTAATTATAAAGAAAATCATCTCTCTCTGTGTGTGTATGCGTGCATGTATACGTGTGTGCATGTATAATTGTGAGTGTACGGGTATTTGCTTTCATTAGTGGTTCGTTCTAATCTATTGTGGTTCATTCTGTACTGAGAATAAGAAAGATGCCATAAATAATTTGTTTCTTAATTCTCATAATATCTCAAATTATTATTTAATATAAATTTCTCTAAATCAATAAAATTTTCAGTACTTCTACAATGAAAAAGAAAGTTTAGAGCTAAAAGAACGATAATAATTCTCATAAATTCACTTTCGTCACAGAAAAGAATAGCAGTATTTATAATTGGGCAAATTTTTACATCACAGTCCTTACTTCTGAATTTTAACCTTAACTATTAATACGAAAAAATTCGAAAATTTTATTAAAAGTGGCCTTTATTCAAAAACTTATTCCACATGGAAAAATAAATCATTCTTCATATTGACAATGAAAGCAAATTCAGAATGAAATATTGCTAGCAACAATTAAATTTTTTATTGAGAAGTATACTTTAAATTATTTTTACAAACTAAGCAAAATTAGACAAAAAAATCCTAAATTGGCTTAATTGGAAAGACAATTTTCTGCATATTGTGATAAAGAGAAAATGATGTATGTTTTGTAATATTTTTAGAAGTTGTTATGGAAAATTTTACTTCTTAATTAATTAAATTTCAAAAAAAATTGCGACGAGTTCTGAATTATTGTTTCAAATATTTTAGTTCCAACGATATATATATATATAGAGAGAGAGTGGAGAGTGGGAGAGATATTTGCCCTTGTTATCATGTGAGAACATGATGTTGTTTTGGTTTGGGGATTTTGAACCCTCAAAGGGATGGGAAGAAAACTGGCGATTTATCGCTTTAGAGGCATCAATTTTTCGCTTTTATGTTTATTAGAAAATGATAAAAAAAAGGTTGTCACATTTAGCGATTTATCGCCAAAAGAAAGGTACAATTTGGTGCAAATGTACCCAATTCTCCTATCTTGCCAATAAAGGATAGGGTCGTAAAAATTCATAGCCCGAAGTAGCATAGAGAAGAAAACGGGAATGAACGCGAAAAAGTGAGGTGAAGTATCGAAAGTTATATATGTAATTTCTTATACATTTTCAAATTTTCTAGCTGGCAAAAAGTTTTGGAGTTCGATTGATTTTGAGACGCTTAAAAACCAAGCTTTAATAAAGGTTTGTGATTGCGAAATATGAATCATGTGAGAATATGATGTTTTTCCATCGGAATATACCACGTGACAAAAAATAATGTTCTCACATGATAACTTGAAATTTGGGATAGCAGATTTCAATTTTTTTAAATTTTAATCCTTTTTGTGCGTAATTGTTTAAAATTTCCTATGATCTTCGCTCAAATGGTTAAAAAAATAGGAGGATTAGGAACGATACGGCAAATTCAAGAAATGAAACTACAAAACCATATATCGAAACGATGCCAACCATCAATTATACATGAGGTTATCTGAAATATATTTTAATATAATTGTAATAAAAAAATAACTTGAAGTATTTATACTGAAAATGATAACAGCTGCTTGTGACAAAACTGAGTTTTAGCTTTTAGTCAAATAAAAAATAAAAATATATTCCATACCTTCCATAAAACTATAAAAGTTTTCAATCTTTTGCTATTTAGAGGCTCATCCATCATGAGGGATAGCTTTTGAATCTATTCTTCTCACGTCAGAGGCTGTGGATAAAAGCTATATGAACGGCAGATGGTGAAGTGATTATTTTAGAAGTGCTTTTCAATCTTATGTCTCATACTTACTCTGATTCTCGTGGTCTGTTTCTGTGATGTTTTTTAGTTCTTAGAAAGCCTTTTTTTTTTTTTTTTGAAAATATAAGTGTCGGTGATGGTTCAGTGCCGAAAGAATTTAAAGAAATGTGTGATCAACCTAGTTTTTGAATTTTTTTTTTATTAATCAATTTGAATTCGTGTGAAAAGAAACATGCTAAAGCTTTCAGGTTGAATATATAATTCATTTATAAAAACATTCATTACTTAATTCTACAATTTAATATTAAATATATCATTAGCCTTAAAAATAGATAAAATTTAAATGATGTTGATGAATTAGTAAGATAATTCGATATATTTAAAATAATTGGCTAAATCTAAGAACTTGTCTACCAGCATCAACTGCTGATCTGATTCTACCATTTTTTATTTCACTTGAAAGCACATGCCTCCTAGATATGTTATCAATGTTATCTTGACCCCATTCCTGAATGCCCCTCATTTTCGAGAAATAATAATAATAAAAAATTAAAAATTAAAAAAACGTACATTTACCTTAGTTACAGGAAAGCTTTTGCTTGATAAACCGGATAAACCCACGGATATTTTCATTGATTTTTGTCAGATGAGTGCGTGCTTTGCCACTGTCTTCAGGTCCTCTTCTAATGTCACAGAGTCATGTATAATGATTAACAAAAGATATCCCTGACTATTCTAATATCTATAATGACCACTATGTCGATTTCTACACTTTTTGTTTCATATGAAAAGTCATGACTTCTAGATACTTCATGAATGATCGCTGCCCTGTCTCTTTTCGAGATATATTCCAAAATAAAGCTTGATAGTATCCCTAGCGTCAAGAGCTGAATCAAATTTCTCTGATGTTTTATCCATTTAAAAGTGTAACTAGCCATTATAAATATTCAAAGTTTATAGTACAATCGTAATTAAAAATAGTGTATTCGTTTGTTATTTCTTAAAAGCTTATTTTTATTTTAAATAAATAAAGATTTAAAAATATCTAATTTTCAATGAGTCATGAGTTTTTTTACGATAAAAATAATGAACAGAAAAAAATGAATACATAACAGCAAATAATAAAATAGAAAAATTCGAAACTTGTATCGATATTTACCTCAGAATATTGGAAACAGTATTTCCTAATAAAAATCATTAAACAATATACATATTCATGCAAGAATATTGAAAATCGATTTTAAGCTATTGCTTTATCCTAAATTTTCTTATTTTTCAATTATTTTCCCATCGTGAATGCAATTACATAAAAGAAGTATTCGCAAATAAAATATTTGATTATATTTTCTATTTATTCCAAATTTTTATATGAAATCAGAATATGAAAAAAGAATGAAAAGAAGAAGAATCGGGCATTTTTAAATTATGGCGTGATTATGTTTTAAGATTAATTTGTCTATCTTTATTTTATTTTTAAATTTGATTTACAGCATCAATGACGTGTACAGAAAAAATTCATTTTATATCGTCGTAAACGTGCATGTGTATAAATTGAGTAAATAAAACAACGTAAAGTGTTGTTATAACACAACGTAAAGTGTGTAAAATGTATTTAAAGTTATATTTGAAAATGTATTAAAATTAAAGAAAGAAACAGTTCTAAATTAGTCACTGGAGAGTTAATTATTTATTTTTTTGTATTGTAATAGAAGTTTTTGTATTATAAAATATTCCAATCTTATTAAAAATTTACATTAAAATTTGGATTAACTTTAAATTAAAAATTTATTTTATATTTTTAAATTCTCTAATTCAAGAAATAATATTCTGTCAGATTTGATAGCGTATAGTTGTCTGTCCTGTAGAATAAATATTTCAAACGATTTTGCGCAATGGATGTTGATTTTTCTAATATTACGTTTTGCAAGGTACCAAACGATAAATATTATAGCGTTATATGTTATAAGATTTTCACACAAACTCATCAACGGAAATCTTAAATTCTTTCACCACAATTTAGATGATTTAAAATTTTACTAACAATATTTCTTCTTCAGACCTTGCAGCAAATAACACTTCAAAGTCAAATCTATAGTTTTAAAATTCTTCTTTGAAGGCGGGTGCTTTAGATCTTTCTCGTCTTCCTAACTCAAATATTTTCCATCTCGTCACAGTTAATATATATGTTAATGATACTTCAAAAAAGAACGCTACTATCTCTTTCTAATACTTGTACTGATAGCATTGGCAAGATTACTTTGCTGTCGACAGAATTTTAAAAATATCGGAAATAACTTTGAAATAAATTTCAGTTATCGCATCTTAGTCTATTTGGTGCCTATATTAAATTAAATTCCTGAAAGTTTACAAGAGTTTGATTTGTGTACGAATGTGTTTTTCGTATACTCTCATTTTGTGTTATACTTCTAAGAAAGTTTATACCGCAATTACTGACAAGAAATCTCGCTATTAAATGAGCTGTTTGAATTGTAATGCATTGAGAGTTTTTAAAATAAATGTTGTTACTGTGGTTCGTCTAAAGGTAAAATTAAATTTCGAAAATATACTCGTTGAAATTTATTCATTTCATCTTATATGGTGAATGATAATATCTAAAAAGTTAAGCTCGTTATTTCGGCGAATTCCGATATTTTAGAATTTCCTGTGTCCGAAGGAAAGACTTTTGGGACTATGCCTATAAGTATGGAAACGTGATATTTCAAAAACAAATCAAGCGATATGGACGAAATTTGGTTTATAGCTTTTATTTGGTGGTTTGTGAATTAATTCTGAGTCTCTATCTGATCTATCTTTTATGCTTATTTATTTTTTCATTATACAGCGAAGCCAGTAACAAACAAGCCATACTTTAAAAATATGGTAAAACATCAAGAAGAGATCTATCTTGCTAATTTTTTAAAATGCAAAATGAGTTTAAATCTGAAAGTTTTTGTTAAAAATTAAAGTTTTAAATTATTTGATTTTATTCACATATAAAAAAGAAGTTATAGTTATGTTTCCAGTTTTATTTGAAATATTATTTAATTTAAAAAAGCAATTGAATAACTTCGAATTATGTTTGCCCTTTAGAAAGAGAAAACTGTGATTCAATTGCACATGCACAGCATTACAAACCAACATTTTGGCCCCGACGATTTGTTTATAAATTATTTTTAAAGCAGACACGACATAGGAAAATAATATATTTAAATATTTTTTGTATACCTCACTATTATTCAAAAATGTTTCTTTAACATGAAAATCATTTTTAAATTTTCTCTTACTTAAATTTAGATTTAAAAGATGGATGTTGATTAAAATTTTTTATACAAAATAACTTCTTTTATATCCCATGCTAAAAATACAAACATTTAATAGTTAAATTTACGTTCATCAGCCAAAAGAATAAAGTGAAACAAATTAATTATTTAAAAAAAGAATGTGATTTTAACAATTGTAAAAAATTGTTTGGAATTATTAGTAATTTTTTTTCAATTTATTACTGAAATTTAAAATTCTACAGGCTACAATTTTTATCATTTTATGCAGACGATAAAAAGATTTTGAGTGTTATTATTTATGCAAAAATTTCTTTTAGATTTAAAATGTCTTATATACAATAAATGTACTTGAAATGCGTTTTGTTAAGGGCACTTAACAATGCGAAAATTTAACACATATTTATTTTATGGAATGCAAAATTTACCCCCGATCAGCTTTCAATAGTTGATTTGATATGTCGTTAAGTTCAATCTTTGATATAAAAATTTATTATATCGAATATATAATTGCTAGTATTTATTTCTTTAAAGGGATTAAAATATAAAATCCATTTTAGTGAATTTTTTGTGAACATTAATTAAGTAATTAATTTTAATTAATTAAAAATGAAAATAATTTCATCATATATTTAGTTTTTCGTACATAATTTTTCATAACTATTTACACTTTAAAACTATTTGAAAATTAGTATTAATTAGAATTCTTATACCAATTTTCTTTAAAAACTTAATTTAAATTCTTCCGTGAACTATTATTTTTAGATTTTATCTCATTGGAAATTTGATTATTTTTATAAGAACGATGAGTGGTTCGTTTTATCGCAATATATTTTATGATATATCTACGATGTTATTTAATATTATGAATGTCATACAAGCTTTGGAAGATATTGAAACAATTTCATAAATTATCTTTCGTTAATATGATTGTTACCTGGAGAAACCATGGCATTACAAAACTTCCCAAGATTTTACTCGACCCTTTATTTAAAGCATATTCATACTAAAAACTGCTTAAAATATTTTCTTCGTGAAATGGAAAAAATGAAACTTAATATATTCAATGTATTAAGAAAATTATATTAATGTGACCTAAAAGGTTTCTAAATTATTCAATACTGAAACCCATATCTACCGGGGAAGACAAAGTTCAATTTCGACTTTTAGAGAACTGTCAGATAAAAATAAGTGCAACACCTTCCTAAAAACTAAAAGTTTTGGTCTACTGCCATTTAGTGGCCCATCCATCATACCAGATAACTTTTGAATCTATTCCCCATACGTCAAATGGGAGAATTTAAAAAAAAAGCTCTAGAATAAAAGTTATAATACGAATCAAGGAGAGTATAATGATTATCTCAAAAAGGTTTTAATAATTTTTTTCTGATACTTACATTAAATAAAATGATTCGATCATTAATAATTCTAGATATTAAGAGAGAAAGAGTTGTTGTTGTTGTTGTTTCTTATCCCCCTTGTATCCACCAATTGAAACCAAGACAGGAGATCGGGGAAAGAGGGATGCAGTAGCTGCTGAAGGTAAAAATCCCTGAGCACCCGAGGGCAGAAGTCTGAATTTATCTCATATGAAGATGACACTCACACACTCGCTTGCACAGCCCCTTTTTACAGGGGGTGGGGGCTCTTTCACACAACTCATAGACAGAACACTGGATAAAGAACAGCCATGTCCGAACCAGGATTCGAATCCGGGTCGTCCAGATCACTGGGAGGACAAGCTACCCCAGGTCAGGTCACCGGTCTTTCTAGAGAGGAAGTTCGAGGCACTGGGAGAGAAAGAGTAAATTTTAAAAGGAGGTATTTTATACTTTTTATTCCGCCTTTGAAACGTAATATGTTTATTCTTTTTTTTTTTTTTTGTTAATTCTTATGTGAGAGAAGTTTTCGATCGAATTTTAAACTAACTTCCTGGTGAATTACACATGAAGACTAAATTTGCTCTTTGCCAGATAAGAAAGCGTTACAGTGTTAATATTGCATTGTCTTAGAGTTCTGAGCTAAGTAAGAAGTTTCGAGTCAGTAGGTCATTCGGGCTGTTAATTTAACATCGGTTTCAAAATTTGTACGGAGCAAATAAACAAACAGACAGACAAGAAAGCAAGATAATAAAAGCGTGTTAAAAATTAATAAATCATCATCTGTCAGTAATAAAGTTTTTGGTTAATTTAAATTCGGTTGGAAAATTTGTACCGAAAAAACCAATAAACAGACAGACAAGAAAGCTTGATAATAAGGATATGTTGAAAATTTATAAAATATCATCTGTCAGTAATGAAGGTTTTGATTGGTTTAAAATCGATCACAAAATCTGTACCAAACAAACAAACAAACAGACAGACAAACAAGAAAGTGAGATAAAAAAAAAGACATGTTAAAACTTAATAAAACCTTCATCTATCATAAATGAAGATTTTGAATAGATTAAAACCTATAAGAAAATTTGTACCGATCAGACAAATAAACATGCAAGAAAACTAGTTAATAAAAACGGGTTAAAAGGTTATTTCGTGTTATTAAAGTTATTTTATCAAAATATAACTTTACGTATAGTTAAAAAAGCAAAAAGTTGGAAAAATAGAATGATGCATGAAATACTCCAACCTGTATGTTCTATGAAAAAGCACGTGCACGAAAGACTAAGTAATTGCTAATAAATTTTCAGATTCCTTAGGAGATGGCAATACACGCATTGAATAAACCCTGAATGAAACTAAGTAATTAATTAATAATTAAGTTTTATAGATATATTAAAATTATTATTTTTTAGAAATTATTATTAGCATTATTTGCCGCCTATTATTATTTTTTAGAAATATTAAAATATTGCATTATCATCAGTACACACATATATAGGAAATTAGCGCATTAAGGCTGTAAGGGAAAAATAATTTACAAAATAATAACATTGCAAGTATTAAAAACAAGTCAAATTCAATGAAAACCTTTTTAAAAATACAGTGTAAAACAAATAATTTCACAGAACTAAAATAGTTTAAAAAATACAAATAAATAATTAAAACGCTTTCCGTTAGTGATCTGTAGATGTATGCACTTATTTTCCACGAAATAATCTTTGTCGAAAATACTTCAACATAAATTGCACTTTTGTAAACTGCATATTTGTTCTTAATTCAGCCCACGTACAAATTAAGTTTACGAACTTAAATAAACTTTTCTGTAACTAGTACTTCTTTTGTATAGGAGGATACTTCGCAAAAGAGCAATTTCGTGAAATAGTTCTCGAAAATCCCACCTTTATCTGAAAATTAAACGTTTAACCAAGCCTCTGGGATTTTAGTTCTATTATTTGATCGTGCGGGTTTTTGAATGAACGCAAAAACGAAAAAATTTTAAACTTATAACTGCGAGGAACTGAAAGATATTTATTTCTTCGTGCTTTTACAGATTTTTTCATTCAAGTTCAAAATTATTTACATATTCTAAATTTCGCTTTTTTTTCTCCTTTTCTTTTCGAAGTACGGTGCACTTAAATTTTTCAAGCATAGAAAATATTTCATAAACTTTTTGAATCAATGTATTAAAGAGAATAGTGGTAAAATTTTGAAGTAGGAAAATCTCATAAAATTATATCTGAAGTATCATCAATACAAAAATTCCTATTACAATTCACATTAGGGTTCTTGAATCTAAATCGGGGAAAAGTAAAATTTAGTATAATATACCGTGGGAACTGTTGACAGATCTCATCTCCTGTATGGCGCCATGTTGGCCACCTTGCGTCATTAATCACGTATGCCCCCATTATTGGCAGACAGGAGTTGGGTAGTGAGACTGCAAGACGTGCAGCTCACGCT
>JAPMOR010089779.1:305119-315153 GCA_026543865.1 Argiope aurantia
GTGGATGATTTACTGGACTGGTGAATGGACGTTAGTTCATGTTTTTCGTGGACGAGAGTTGGGTAGTGAGACTGCAAGACGTGCAACTCACGCTCATGTATCTTTATGTGTTCTATGTTAGTAATTTTTTGCCCTTTGTCCTTTAATCTTAATTAATATATTTCTCTTATTAATGCTAGTCGTTGCTTTTCCCCACAGTACTTTCGTCTATTGAATATTACAATACTTTTGCCAAGTGTAGAGGAAGTATTATAATAATCAATAACTTTAAATCTGTGATTTTGACGAATTTCCGCATTTCTGACCTCCCTAATTCCGAAAAGCACATTTTCAGAAATGTGTCTGCCTGTGAGCAAAACAATAATAAAAAAAACTTTGATCCAGATGTTTCAAATAGGGTATATGGAATTAAGACCAAATTTGAAGATTTGCATCAAATTTAGAACGAAATCCATTTTCAGGAAGTCTTTCTGTCTATCTATTCGAATTTAAGTGAAAACGATAAATACAAAACACAAAGAACTAGGCATATAAAATTTGGTACACAGATTTGGCATCAGAAACATACTTATCAAAATTTGATTCAAATCTGTTAAATGATTGACTGCTTGTCCATCTGTACTGTCACATGCACATATGCATGTAAACGCAATGGGCATATAAGGTATCCGAGGTCCAGAAATGTATGCTGTGGATGGTATAATATTCTTTTAATGGTTAGTATGTGAGAAAATTTCGGGAAGACCACTGCTGCTTGTTTGTGTTGAACTTGTATTTTATATTTCAAAACATGTATTTTCGTTTATTATCTTATTTAATTACTTTCTTCCCCTGAAAATCAGATGTGAAACAAAAATGTAGAAAAAAAATATACTGTTAAGAGACCTTTTGCCGATCTGTTCTCTTTTTTGATCACAGACAAACGTGAAAACAGAGGATTCAAATTCAAAGAGGATCATAATTCAAAAAATGTTCTCTAAAAAGTTGCGATTCTTAAAAATTTCGAAGTCAGGTTTTGGCGCTTACAATACTTTTATTTTGAGAAACTATGAAAAAATATTTACTTCAAATATTCACTTTCAGCTGCGATACTTTAATCCATTAGTTCAAGGTCAGGTTCATAAATGAATACAAAAGAAGCATCCCTATCCTCCTGAAAGAGATATTTTGTCTGTCCTATCGTTTAAAGAGCATCATAATCCATAAATCTCCCCCTTTTCTACTCTTAAGACACCTCTGGGTTTATCAAGAAACTCATAAAAATACGCCAAAAAGCAAGAAACTCAATTTTTGGAAGACATGAATACTCTCTTAAGCTTTTACGAACTCCTTTTTTAAGCTGCGAGGAATAGTGGCATAAATCTTTCCATGATATAGGAACGAAGTATTTATGATAGCAAGACTAAAAAAAGTCGAGAATAATTTCTTGCAAAACTCTCGGAATGAATTTAGTGACTACTGGATCTTTCCTTAAGCAAAAATGTTTCTCGGAGAGAGGCATCGTTAAGTATATAAAGGTCTCAATTTGGATGAAAAAAATATAAAAGGTTTAGAAGAATAGAGAATATAAACTGGGTTTCGGTTTCAATATTTTCTATAGAAAACTTTTAGTTTTATTTCGGAAAGTTATTAACCGAATCGCCATTAGAGAGCAGGATATAAACGGGGTTTATTTCTTCCCATAAAATTCAAGATGTATGCATATTCCATCAATGGACTTCTCTATTCTGAAGATTTTTCTTTGTGAAGGAAAATATCATTAAGTTTTGAAATGGTCTTTTTGAAAAGAATCTGTAGCTTTTCGGTTCAAAGCAGAGCGAATGATTACTTCTTTATTCAAACCATTTCAGTTTGAGCTCAAAAAGTACAGATATTAGATAGAAATTTTGAAAATTTCTACCAAATACCACATTTAAAATCCCAAAACACGATGCACAGAAAACTCACAGCAATAATCTCACTAACTTTCATGCATTAGGGTGTCACAACAGAATTGTTTCAACAAATCAGTGTTATCAATGCGCAGTATGAATTTTTCTTCGTTCCAAGCAGATTGAGTTAAATCTTATAATTTCGTTTAATGCGACTTTTCATTACAACAAAAAATTAATATTCATGATTTTATCAAATGAATAAAATCGTGCTAATTAGCAAATATCTTTGGACAATATCTAGAATTCAGCATTTTGATTTTCTTTTTGCTTCATATAAACATTTAAAACTAATAATTATGATTTATATTTTACTAAAATACCATTTTTCTTTTTGGGATTTCATTATGTCAATTAAGGTAGGTGACTACAGTACAAAATCGATTTATTCGTGAAATTATGATTTTTTTATTTATTATTCTTCATGCCTGGAAATGTTTCTTTATAAAACGGTTTGAATTTGATCGTATATCGATCTTTTAGGTCGATCTCTTAGGAAGTCACGTGTTTCCAATAAATTCTCTCTCCAATAATGAAATCTTTTCATTCATTGAAAATTTTACGCCAAGGAAACACCTATGTGGAGAAAGAAAAACACTATGAGACAGTAGTAACATATAGCTGTATATAAATTTACATGGTCTTTTATTAAAAAGATCAGAAAAACAGTAAATTTTAGCTTTAATTTTTAATTGTTGCTGAGAATATTTCAGAATAGCATGGCATTTTATTGGCAAAGAATGTCTCTATTTAAAGGCCATAATTAGCAAACTCAATAATTCTCCTTACAGTTACTTTCTATTCATTGCTTAGCAAGTGGTGAGATATTAATCATTTCATATTTATCTCCTTATTGTGTGTGTATGCATGTGTGAGCGTGTGTGTGTGTTGAAATAATGGCTTTCACTAACTGGTATTTAAAAATTTAACTTACTTGAATGTAATTAATTGAAATTTTAATTTCATCTTTGAAAGATTTGATCCTTCTTGACTTTGTAGAAAACTACGCGTTGTAGTACAGGAACCCTGAGAGTTCAGCTGGGTTGCAGCACAAAGTACTGTTAATGTCCGTTTTTCCATATAATCACCATTTCTCTATCATTCACCTCATCTTCCCTTTTTTTAAGCTCCCCCCCCCTTGTTGGGCCTGAAGTTTTTATCCCCCTTATTTTCAGTAAGACTGAAAGTTTGCAAGTTTATGGTGTAAATATCTTCAAAATACCTAAATTAGGGTTTATAAAATAAAACCTCCTTTAAATTTGACCAAAATTTAATACTCGTATCACAAATTCTATTGAAGCTGAAAACAAAAACTTTTTCTATAAAGCAAACGATAAATAGCAAAATGTCTAATCTTCAATTATTAAATTCAAAAAATAATGAATGATTAAATCTAACTTCTTAATAAACTTTTTAATTCTTCTTCTTAATTTTTTTTAATCTAAAGCAGTATACTCTTTAACAAAAATGCTATACAAAGATAGGGTTATCAATCCTGTATCATAAAAGTAGTTTACTGCTAAGTTTTAAATAATAAACATGATTACTTCAAAATTTTCCATATTTGGCTATTGCTAGAATGTTTTCTTACAATACAATTCCCTGTGGAACATTATTCTTTAACTTTAGAACATCTTGTTTTTAAAGCAGCATTGCAAGAAGCGTAGGAAGCATTATTATTTTCATATTTACCTAATTCCGGTTTGCATTTTTACTTACAACTTCAGGTTTTGATCTACATAAATTTAAAACTATTTAAGTAAATTTAAAGTTAACTCACATAAAATGAAAGTTGTAGAATATATATTAGATATTATAAATAAATAGAACAACTTAAGAATCAAAACTTTTTTCTTACAGCGAAAATACAGCTTTACCATATGCTTTTTGAATGCAATGCTTGAAAGAAATACTTGTTTATAAAAATGATACGAAGCAAAACATTTTTATTCTCCTGCATAAATTTTGCGAACTGCGACTTGCAGAAGGCAGAATGTTTTTAAGAATACTGTAATGACATGCTCAAATTCTTTTCATGCTCAAAACGTAATAGAATTCTCAATAATCCAGAAAAAGCGAGTTTATTTCTTTATTTAATCTTCAGAACATATGGCCCCTTCGCGTTACAAGAAAATGCACAACAAACACAACAACAAGGCAAAGTTGGCCTGTCGGAAAGCATAGCTAAATCCGAAGTTATATTTCTATTTTCAAGCTTTTGCGATTCTATTTGTACGTTTTTGTACATTTGAAAGATTTCAATAAATATTTCAAGGAGACGTAAAATTTAAAATCCGGTTTCCGGTATCAAAATTTTGGATATATATTTATTTCCTTTTGTTGATTTAAAAGATATTTTTTATTAAAAATTATTAAAAGTTTTCTAAGAAGAAATTGAAGATGTGTCTGAATAGACGGACTTTTATTCCGTTAACAGAATTTCAGATACGACTATTAACTACTGAAGATTCAAGTACAGAACCTCATTCACAGTGGTAGAGTGCTTAGTAAATAATATGTGCATACAAATCAGATGTAAATCTATAGTAATACCTAGTTTACACTTGGCCAGTTATAAGACGACCAGGAGGCAGCGCATGCGTAGAAAGGTTTAAAAATACGGTTCGGTCGTTGGCAAGTAACTGTCCGGACAGGAAAACAACATGCCTCCGAAATCGTATTTTTTTCTTTCTACTTTTTTCTTACTTTTTTTTCTTTTTTGCGTTTGTAGAATTTTGCGGGGTTTTTTTTTTTGGGGGGGGGCGTGAAAAAATTGATAACTTAACATAGATTAATTGCGGCATTTTTTGCTTTTTGCTCTTTTTGATGCGTGTTTTTTTTTAAATTTTATTTGCCATTTCTTTTCTATAGTTATCCAAATTGTGTCTGAATTAAATTTAATGTTATTTATTTTTGTTAAAATATTTCATACTATTCCATCAGATACCAAATGCAATAACTAAAAACGTTTGCCAAGAAACAAACATTAACTCTTAATGATGCAGTAGTGTAAACCCTGTTTCCTGTAGAAATACAAAATCATCAATGCAAGTGTCTCTTGGGGAATTAACAGCAACTAATTTTTCCAATAAGAATTCTAACAAAACACAGCGAGATTTTTTTAATTCCACCTGACATCTATTAATTGATTTTGCAATCCCAAAGACGTAGATAATTGGACAGTGTAAAAAAATTACATAATAATTAGAAACTGCAGAAGAAACGATCGATTTTGTGATGTCTGAAAAACTGTAAAGATTTAAGTAGCTTTAAGAGTTTATTCTTAATTTAAGTCTTATATTTTTTTTCAAAATTTATATTCTAATTCAAAATTTCTACAAACCGTATCAGTCTCCAAAGTATTTATTAGTCTTCAAGTTGTATTTAAAAAAAATTATTTATCATTAATGTTTTTTTATTTTATCATATTTTTAAACATCAAGTATACAAATGATTTAACAATGAAAACTAGGAAGAATTACGTATTTGAGCCATTTAGAAAATGAACCAAGTGTTGGATCATTACACCTAGTATTCAGCTAGATCATGCACGTTAATACCATGCCATAATGAAACTATACTACAGCGTAATTCAAAACTTATCGTTCAAATTTCGCAGGGAGGTTGGGAATACATCACAAAATCGATTCCATATACAAAAGTATGCCCGCAAATGCATACATGTGTATGTAGAAGAGCTGTGTATACCCAACCAGTGTAGAACTCGTTCGACCACTCCCGCTGTCATCAGTGAGGAAGCTGACTTACTAGGGATAAGATAAATCGTTTTACGCATCAAAAGCTAGCGGATATGCATCTCGCATATGGGACACATGTGTGCAGTACTTACCATCTGCAAAAAGTGCAGTTATTGCATCCTAAAGATTATCCGAAGCGTGTAGAGCTTGCATAATAGTTCTTGCAGAAAAGTGCCGTGTACCCCAGTTTTTCAGCTTCTGTCCTTTTTACAGGTAAGGCTTTATTCAGTCGTGAAGGTGGGTTTGCGACAACCTGCATGGCACGAGGAGTCACGCTGAGCAAAATTGTTTTGCCGTAAATGGGTGGGCTGGAATCATTGTTGACTGTTTGTTGTGACCTTACTTGCTACTGCCTCGATTGATCAGGCCGAAATACCTACTCTTTCTGGAGACAGTGTTACAGACTTTTCTGGGCACTTTTCCTACGCATATCTGTCGAGATATGTAGTATTAACATGATGGGCTCCAGCTCATAGCAAAATTATTGAGATGATTACCTGAACCGAACATTCGGAATTCAATGGATCGGTAGAGATGGACCGATCACTTGGCCACCGTGGTAGCTTTATTTATCGACCATGGATTTATTTTTATGGAGGGTCATGAAAGGTCATGTGCACTAGACTCCCGTCGACAATTGGGTGTACCTTGTTGCACGAAAAGTCGACACAGCAGGCATTGTTCAGGATATGCCAGGCGTTTTTGAAAATATACGTCGGTCAATGCAACTGCCCTGTGAATCATATGTTATATAAATGGCCGCAATTTTGAGCACCTACTGTGAATCTGTACTTTACCTTGTTGGAATAAACGTTACATTCATTACGACTTAACTGTGCTGTTTCCTTGTGTTCACTTCACTTGTCGATTTTGTCCAAGCAGATAACGTTTGCGGACATAGTTTCCTTGTGAAATCGGTTCTTTGATGTATTTCCTACCACCCCACGAATTCAATCAACCTGTATTTGATATGGCAGTTCTGAGTACTTAATTTTTTCGAGGCTGATGGAACATACCTTAACACGTAATACTATACAGCGCCTCCATTTTTAGAGGTTAAGGGGCCTTTTCTAGTTTGGAATAGATGTAGTTGTTTATTAAACAAATTACACAGCAATCAATTGGAAAGAAACATACAAACGACAAATTACGAATACATATAAAGTAACAAGAAAATGGTAAAAACTAGAATGAAAAATATCTGTAGTACATATTTATACCAGTTCATTTAAAGTTACTTTAAATCCGCCTCGAAAAGTCTACGAACGTTAATAAGATACCATAAAGTATCTAAAGATGCGAAACAATCAATGGTGACGTTCCAGAATATTGCATGTGGTGTAAAGTCCGGATATTAAATTGGAAAACAGAATTGACTGACATTATTTTGGTTACTCATAGACACTTTATAATAGACATTATTAATAGCAAGAATGAACACAAACCGTAAATTCACTGAATTCTGTGTAGGTAAAAAATTAATAAAAGGAATGTTGTGGAAGCCCTTCTTTATATTTAATTAAGTAATAACATTAATATATAATTAAAATAAAAAATGGATGATTTACATTATTTCATTCAAAATAGGAAATAATCCAGAATAAATAGCTAGATTTCCAGCTACGCTAAGTTTTCTCATTATTTCAGTTTGTTATAAATATTAACAATTTTTCTTTGTTCTAAATATTTGCCATAATCGATCAAATTGAGTAAATACAGTTTTCCCATCTCTTTTTGAACATAACTTTTAACGATATCAAATAAATAAAAATATGAAAACATTCTGTTTCTTCCCGAAACTTCATCTTTGCAAAGTTTAATAACTAAAGAAATTATCAAAAGCTTAATCCGTAACATCTTTAACTTTCGTTTCATTACATAATATAAATTTCTAGTCCGCAAATATAAAACTCATGTACGCAGAAATAATGACATCCAAAGCATCGAATCTTTACAGCAATTTTTCTTGTTATTCGATTCTTTCCATAGCAATCTTAGCAAAAGTCCCGAAGAACTGATATAATGGGAAAGACTATCCATATCTTTCAGATTCGACTTCCTTAGAAACTGGAATTTTTTCGCTGATTAAATCTCAAGTTTGTGAAATATGGACGAGTTTTTGTCGGCATGTTTTGCGGAGATTGATTGATACGATTGTTTTAAAAAAATATTATGATGAATTGGAAGCTCTCTATGCAGTTTGATAAGTTTTACTCAGAAAGATGGATCTATTTCATTTTGCAACGTTATTTTTTGTTTCTTCTGTTTTTTATTTCAAAATATGATTAGCTTAAATAAATAAAATAGTAACGCTGATAATCCAGATAAAGTAGGACTCAGTCTATTCTTATGGGAGACTTTAGTCAACTTTATGATTCTAGAAGCAGTGTAGAACTTTCACTTAAGTAGCCCACGTAGCACAGTCTGTTGCACAATATTGTACAACATTGTGTGATATTATATGATACTGAACAATATTCTACAATAATAAACAATATTGCGAATATTGATCAATGTCATACAATATTGTACAATATTTATATGCTACTAGTGAAATATGTCTAGCATCTAGAACAATTTGATTGAATGATATGATATTCCAGTCCCAGACAAATCATATACTTTCTTTATCTTATAAAAGTCATGTTATGAAATAAATTTTGTTCGAAATTAAGATTTTAATTTTTAAACGAAATGTGCACTGTCCTTTCCATTAAAAGTTGTAAAATAAAAGAATGGTTTCCTATAAAATTTGATTTTTAAAAATTTAAATTGATACAAATTAAATAATTATTTCGACAAATTAAAATTTTAATTTCTTAGTTGAATAAGAATGCTGCGTTTTTTGTTTTTTTTTTGAAGAAGAAGAATTTATTTGGATAAAATTAAATTTTAACTTTCAAACCAATAATTTATTATTCTGTTTCAAAAAAATTATATAATTTCATAAGAGAAACTATTTGTATAAAATAAAATTTTAAACTTAATACAAATCATATATTACCCCATCTGATAAAATTTTAAATTTAAAATGAAGCATTTATGAAAAATTTCAGAGAAAAGAAACACTTCGTAAAAAATTTAAGTTTAAATTTCAGAGAATTCGTGCAATGTTCTTTGTCGTAAAATTCGTATTATGAAGAGAATGTTCAGTATAAAATAAAAATTTCAATTTTAAATGAAATCATATATTATCCTGTTTCATAAGAATAGTATTTTGGAATCAAAGGAAGCACTGTATGAAATAAAAACGCTTGTTTCATAAAAATTCACGCAATGAAATGAAAAACGGATTGTTAATAAATAATTGCTGTTTACTCTTATTAATATTTATTAGCACTTAGATATTACTAATTATTCCACTAAAATATAAATTTTTCATTTTACAATTGTTTTTCAACTTTTTTCTTAAATTTTAACAGTGTGATATGAAATAGTTGTATTAATATTCAACATAAATAATTGCGCTTAAAATTCTTCAATCAGTTTGGGGTTTTTTAAATATAATGGTATTTATAAACCAAGTACTATCCAAAAAGGACATCTCTCCTAATGCGACATGCATGATTCTTAAATTTTTCACAATATTCTACAAGACATTTACACAAAAGAATATTTTTTAGGTACATTCCTATAGGATACATACCTATTGCACTGGTTCTCATGACGAGACTTTGGAAAAATTACTGCAGTTCTTAGCCTATCATAGTCCCTGGAACGAAAAACCACCCTTTGTTAAAACGTTCACACTCACACACAAATATAAGCGCAAGCACGCACGCACACGTAAACACACACACACACATATATATATATATAGATAGATAGATATGCGTAGATTGGCTTGGAATATGTTGAAGATTGGCTTGGAATATGTTGTTAGATATGATGTAAAAGTCTCCAACGAGCTCGTAAATGATCCATTTAGTTCAAATGATGTGCTAATGGGAAGGGGGGGGGGTGAAAATTTTATTTTCCCTAGTTTCATTTAATGTGAATTTTTTTTGTAAAAAAATAAAAGGATTTATGCTAATTTTTAATCATTATTCTTATTTGTATTATATAATGAATTAAAATTCTTATATAATAGAAGCGCAAGATTTAAAAAAAATTATGTCTATTATCTAAAAGTTATTTTACATACTTTCGAAAAAAAATTATTACGATGAAAGGAAGCGTAAAAAAAAATTCTATTCGTTTTTGAGTTTCTATTACGTGCCAGCTATATATGCATTTCAGTTTTTTTACGTGTGAAAACCAGAGACACTTTTGAAAATTAATATTGCATTCAAATTTATTATTGATCATATCTTGGAGCAATGGTTCAGGATATATAAGAATTGAT
>JAPMOR010089779.1:316228-339511 GCA_026543865.1 Argiope aurantia
TGAAAATTAAATTGCACATGTATTTCATAAATATTAATATATTCTGCTTTAGGGAGAAATTAAGAAAAGCAAAGAGCTCTCGAATAGTTTTCGATGCATTAAGTAAAATTAATTTCTCTTGTGAAATTTTTACTTTAAATTATTTATATTTAAAAAAAATCTTACACAATGATTTATTTTAATTATTTCAATAATTTATTTAATATTGCAATTGGCAATGAATAATGCTGTATTATAATTTATTAGATTCATATTAATAGTATGGGTAAAATTATAATTCGTTGAAATGTTCGGATTATAATTCGTTGAAGATTCCTTTTTAATCTTTATTAATTTTGAACTCTTAAATGAGTAATAAAATTTTAAAGGACTTTTATTAAATTAGAGAGCTAATGGTATTTGTTATTTAGAAATTTTCTAAATGAGAAATAGAAAAAAATTCATGGTTATTTGACGAGGTGAAATATATTTCTATTTACTCCATTTTTCTCACATAATTCGCAATTAATATATATTGTACTAAACAGTACTCATTCTTCATACATGCATTTTCTTAAATAATTATCTGTAGTAATAAAATTGTAATAAATTAGCAATATGATCTAATTCATAATAATGATATAAACCATTTATCTTTTTTTTTTCCTTTTAATTGCCGGAAAGAACAGTATGATTATGGAAAAATTACGGAAAAGTACCCTTTCAATTTTCTAGACTTCGTCCTGAAAATAGCGCGTATTGTGCTTTGTAGTATTGGGAAGAAGATTCGTTACCCATTTTGATTTTATCATTTCCATCAATTTGATCCAAACTGCAATATAAACCTACAATTTTGATAATAACACGTATGTACGTAGGATAATAATATGAAACATACCCAATTTCTTTTATCAATATTGCTTGGTTTCTTTTTTATTTATGTTACTCACATAAACTCAAGTAGATAGATTGATACACAGTCAATTTAAAGACGAATTTGATTTTCAAATCACTCTCTAACAGCAAACAAATTTCTTGGTTTCAATCGCTTATCAACAATAGATATCAAATCATCATGTATTTCATTTCAATCACATATAATATCGTGTATAGAATTTAACTTATTCAGACCACTCAGTTGTCGAAAAATCGTGTCTTCATTCTTTCAAATTGACAGGCAGACGGACAGATTTATATTATAAGACAGATGGGCGGATTTAGATGGATTATATTCATAAAATATTAGCCAACATCCAAATGGTATCCGGTTTTGCCGCTGCAGATAAGAACAGATCAAATCAGATAAGAAAGGTTATGACTCTTAATTTTTTTTTATTATGACTCGAAAATATCTAAAATATCCAGATTTAGAAACTCCCAAGGAGCAATTTTTAGCCGAAAACATTTTTTAAACTTCTTATTCGAAAAACTAGAAAAAAAAAAGCTGTCGCATAACCTTGAATATGAAAAACACTCGGCATTTTCTTGAATAAGTAAAAATAAGTATTCTCTTTGGATTTGAAACTTAGTGAGCGACAAATAATTTTTCTAGAAAATTCTGCTTATAAGGTTGTTTTAAATATACCAATAACACTGGCAGAAATACTTTTAAAAGTCACAAGTTCACTTTTATTTATTCATCAAATAGTCATAATTCGCCAGCTTCACTATTCAAATTCAAAAGTTATAATGGCTACAATAGCGAACTTCATGCTACATTTTCGAAATAAAATTGCATTACGTCTGATTGGCTGGTAACCCCATTTAAGCTGAAAATGCTTATGTGTGGGTTGAGATGTGGCCTTTTAATCTCTCTAAGGAACATCGTTAGGTTCACAATTTCTTCCGATTTCATTGTGATTCGCGGAATAAATATTATAAATATGAAATATATTTTAAGTACCTTATTATATCATTGAGATTTTGCGGGGGCTTCAGTAGTTTTGTTTTTTCATTGATTCACTTTGTAACATTATTTGTATAATTCTTTCGGATTATTTCTTACGTTCCTTTCTTTTGATATAGATATAAAATAAATCTAAGTATATCCCAAAAATTCTTAAGTTAATACGATGCTTAGAATTTACTTGAATAAGAATGCATAGCAGTATCGTATTTTAAGCTAATCTAAGTATTTTATGTTAAGTTTAAAAAGCGTTTTCGACTGTGATTTTACCATGTATTCAATCATGTAAAAATTTAAAAATACTTAGGTTATTAAATTTGAATTCAAATCATTTTAAAAACAACGTATATAAAATATGCATTTTAATACAAATATAATATGGGATAAGATTATATTTCCCTTTTAAAAAATTGGAAATTCGAATCTCAGCAATAATTAAATAGGTAAAAGTATGATGTGGTAAGGCATGTAACAAGAATAGGAAGTACAAGCATTGGATTTATCATCTGCATTCTTAATGATTAATATATAAAAACTGTCAAACTTATATATGCAAGAAATAATCTAAAATTTTCTCACTGTTTTCGAGCTACAACTGCCCTTTTCAGAATTCCGAGATCAGCCCTTTTCGATGTTTTCACTTCGCTACGGGATGGTATGCCGGCTGATAAGCTGTTATTATATATAATTCTGCGAATAATTTGAATTCACTGTATTCCTAAACATAAATATATCATAAGCGCCTGCAGACGCATGCGCTAAAGTGCTGATTTTTAAAGTGCCGTATATTTTTTTTCAATCCAAACAATCCTACTTTCAAGGTCCCTTATAGTTGAAACTTCAATCACCGAACCATTTATTTTCCATGGAGGAAGACGCAAAAGAAAACATTAGTCTCCTATTCTGACCTTCAAATCCTACGATAAATTTCTGCACGAATGAAACTTTCTTTTGTAAAGCAATAAAAAACATCTTTCATAGTTTGTTATATCATCATGCCATGCAAACATGGTTTGTTTGCTTTGAACTGGAACAAATAAAATGGTATATGATTAAAACGAAAGAAAAAGATACACTTTGATCACCTTTGAAGAAGAGAACCAACACAAATAATAAATAAGTAGAAACACTAATCTATACATTTTTGCACAACAAAAATGCAAAAGATTGCTTTCATCATAACTTTTTCGTTGACACTTTTCGATACGATTGAAGTACAAACAATGAAATTTGTTCTTGAGACAAACATATCGCAAATGTTAGATTAAAACTACTTCCAGAATAGAGGAGTTTTTCTAAAATGTGTTTTTTTAAAATTATGCATTTCTTTTTAGATTCTGATTATGAGTGTTTTCGTTTAGCACCAAACCATTCAATTCCTAATTTATTTTACACCAGTCGACTTTAACGACATTCTGGTTCGTTGGGATTAATGGATACGTCTTATTTCAATTAAGTGTCTATTGAAGTTCTTAATTCTTTTAATAAACTATTTTTGTATTAAATTATAATAAACTTTAAAGCTTTTTTTTTTAATATTGTTGTCTAGAATTGTTTTTGTTATTTTTGTTATTGTCCTAACCTAATCAAATATCATGACGTCACAGTGCCATTTAGGTATCCAATTAGGCTGAAGACATGAACTTGGATGAAAATTCGTATTTTTATTTATTCATTTACTTTGCAGTATGAAAAAGACAAGTACGTTTATTTTTCCAGTGATATCTTTATTTTATCCCCATGTCATTTAGAAGCCAAGTTATAGCAAACTATTGAAGTAATAAGTAAGTGTAAGTGTGCTTATTTATAAGCATTTAAGAAATTTAAATACATTTGGTGAAGAACGAGGTTTTTATTTTTTATAATTGTACTGTATGAGTATCGTCATACCTCAAAAAATAATCAAGGTGTCTTAATGAAATTCATAATTAGTGCCCGTTACCCTATGGAGAATGTAATGAACTATGGATTTGATGCTGAATGTTCTGGAAGCGAATATTTGATTGTTTAATGTAAATATTTGAAACAAATTGAAAAATTTCATGAATAATTTCAGATTTTATACACAAAATTTTATTTTTATTATAATTCTTAGATAATAATTAGTTTCATTCGAAGATATATTACAAGTTTCATGTTATAAAAAAACTGTAACAATTTTTAATTCTCTAGAACAATCCTAGTTTTTGTAAATAAATGCCAAAATTTACATCAAAATATGCTTTTTCATCAAAAGCTACATATATTTAAATAATTTCACTTTTATTAGACATTTTATTCTTATAAAAAAACATTATATAAATTTCAAAATATTTTTTTAATTACCTTCCGAACCTAGTCGGATACTTTAGAAACTTAAATGAGTAATTTGTTTCAAATTTCTCATTTTGATAATGAAATTTCACTTTTCGATTCTTCTTTTAAATTGCGCAGCTAATAAACAGACATTTTTTTCCTTAACTTTCCGCAAATGGATCAAATTCACGCGATTATATCTCTGATGACACCTCATGGTTTCATCAAAATTTCTAAAAGTTTAAATTGCATGAAAAGAAAGAAATTGTTTTATACTATTCTAAAATAATATAATACTTTGAACTTTCAATTAAATTCTAAGTAAAATTTTGTAACATCCGTTCTTTATCACCATTCGTTATCTAGGAAGTAATGAAGCTTAATGGTTGTAGGCCTTAGGCTAATGGCCTTAAGTCTTAAATTTTAAGTATAACGACGTTGGGTCATATAGTTTTTATGAGTTTATAGACACAAAATAATATATGATATTTAAATTTTAATTCAATGCGCACAAACAAAATGTTCTAAATACGCAACAGATTAAATTAAATAATAAAATAAAATTTTAATTTGTCGAAGTAATAATTTAATTTGTTTTAATTGCAGGGAATAATTTAAATTTTATACGAAACCGTTCTTTCATTTAATGTTTTTTAATAAAAAAGACAAAATATAATTTGTTTGAAATTTAAAATTTTAATTTCACAATAATTCTTACTTTTATTTCATTATATGATTTATATAAGATAAAGAGGAAATGTGATTTGAGTGAATGTTAAAATTTCATGTTAACAAATGGTACTACATGCACAGAATATATACTCAACTAACATTTCTACAAACTGCATTTTGTGCTAGATTTTAGAAGTTTCCAAAACTGGCCAAATCTCCCACAAGACTAGACTAAGCCCTACTTTACCCGGATTATAGGCACTACTATTTTTTCTTGAATATAATCTTCATGATATTTTGAAGTAAAAAAAATAGGAACGAAACAGAAATAATATTCCAAAATAAGATAAATCTATCTTTCAAAGTAAGGCCTATCAAACTACATAGAGTTCATACAATTCATCATAATATTTTTTAAAACAATTGTATCAATCCATCTTCGCAAAACATGTCGAGAAAAACTCGTCTATCTTTCACAAACCTAAGATTTAATCAGCGGAAAAATTCCAGTTTCTAAGGAAGTCGAATCTGAAAGATACGGATAGTCTTTCCCATTATATCAGCCGTCGCAGTTCTTCGGGAATTTTGCGAAAGTTGCTACAGAAAGAATCGAAGCGTGATAAATTGCTGTAAAGATTCCATGCTTTGGATGACATTATTTTTGCATACATGAGTTTTATATTTCCGAACTAAAGACTCTTATATTTTGTAATGAAACAGAAGTTAACGTCTATAAAGATGAAGCTTTTAATAACTTCTTTAGTTATTAAACTTTGAAGAGATGAAGTTTTTAAAAAAGAATTTGAAAGAGGAAATTTTTTATTTTTTATTTGTTTCATATCGACAAAAATACTGTTAACTTCTGTTAGTTATTCATAAATATTTTCACATTTTGAAAGTTTATAATTTATTATGAATGAGGAGACACAATATTTAGAGCAAACT
Source organism: Argiope aurantia (assembly GCA_026543865.1). NCBI lineage: Eukaryota > Metazoa > Arthropoda > Arachnida > Araneae > Araneidae > Argiope > Argiope aurantia. The sequence continues at coordinate 322,026 of JAPMOR010089779.1, forward strand.
GAAATCACATATTATTATGATAAAATAACTTTCACTATTTTTACTGTATATATCCAATATATCCAATTTTAATAATTTCGAAACTATTTAATTTGGATATTATTGTAAATAATTTTTAATAATATCCTGAACCATCCGTTCTTCAATTTTTAACTGAATGTTAATTATTTAAATTTTATTAATTAATTTAATTTAATGAAAAGTTACCGTGACATTCTTTTTGCAAATTTTTTGTATATATAAAATACAACGAATTTATTTTAGAGTATTTTGTTGTGTTGGGTTTTGCTATCAATAGTATAAATCATAAAATGGTCAGAGAAAAACTCATAATTTGATATAGAACTGCCTTTCAATTTATTGTCCCGGCTTAATTTCATAAACAACATTCTGATATCTCTCCATAAATAGTTTGGTACCTTTAAAACAGAAATATACTTTATATTTTTGTATTAACATTAAATTATGACATGATTTGTATTAACTCTTAAATGTTGCTGTTTTGTATTAACTCTTAAAAAATGCTTTTTTGACAATTATAGTATAGCACTCTAATATTAACGCATATAATTCTACTCTAATATAATTCTTTGTACTCTAATATAAATACATATAATTGTACTCTAATATTAACGCATATAACCCAACCGAATCCAGGGATAGGGGTTGGTCAAAGGCTTCGATTATTTTGCAAATGGCTCTGTGTGAAATTATTTCATTGAATATTCACAGTAAAATCCTTTATGTATTTATTATTTAAATATATTCTAAAATTAAAAAAAATATTAAAGGTTGAAATATATTTTTAATTTGAATACCGAAAGTTAAATTTAATTAACAAATTATTTTGCTTTATTCGTTAAGTCAATATTTTGTTTTTCTTTTATAAACGATTATGGTGCGTAATATTGCAACTTCTTCTGTTACATCCTAATTAGATTAATGCAAATTTGAAAGAATTATTTTAAAATAAAATTTAATTTCAGAACATTTCTTATACCGTTTCAAAACTTATAAATGAAAAGAAATATGTATTGAAATTATGCTTTTGTTATTCAAATTGGACGTATTTCCAAATTTAAAACACATCTCATATATCTATATCAGCCTTATCTCACATTTAGCGGAATGCATTTTAAAATATCAAGTTTTGATATTTAAAATTTCCCGAAATAAATCTCAAATTTATCTCCTGTAAATTTACATATCAAACCTTAAGATATCTGCTTTTGATAAACAAAATATATATTAAAAATTTACATTAAAAAATATTTTCCTTCCATTTGAATTCTAAATTCTAATTCAACAGAAGAAAACTCAACAAGCAGAATCAAATCTTCAACAAAAGAAAGGCACTAATTAGTTTACAAAAAAAATTACTCCTATATCCTTTAGAATCTTAGATACTTCCTGCCTAGACTAACTTCTGTTCGTTTTCTCTGCAGTTTTTTAGACATCACAAAATCGATCTTTTCTTCTGTGGTTTCTAATTATTATGTAATTTTTTTACACTATCCAATTATCTGCACCTTCGGGATTGCAAAATCAATTAATAGATGCCAAGCGACGTTTGAAAAAAATCTCGACTTGTTTTCTTGGCATTCTTATTCGAAAAATTAGTTGCTGTTAATTCTGTTAATTCCTCAAGAGACCCTCACATTGATCATTTGTACTTCTACCGGAAGCTGAGTTTTCACCACTACATCATTAAAAGTAAATGCTTTTCTTTGCATACTTTTTCTCTTATTGCTTTCAGTATCCGATGCAATAGTATGAAACATTTTAATCAAAAGGTTACCAATAAATAACATTAAGTTTCCTTCAAACATATTTTTTAAGGTTGAGTCTCTTTTTTTTGTTAGTTTGTTTCTTATTTAGGAATGGTTATGGAGAGTTTTTCATTGGTTCCCATTTTATTTTCACTAGAAGATTTTTCATTCAAGTATTAATTTAATTTATATTGAAATAGAAAGAAGCTCGAAATGAATTGCATCTGATTGTGGAAGAATACCAGCATGTAGAGGAGAAAATCACAATTTTTATTCACCCGATGTCAAAGTTTTGCTTTCCGATCCTGTTTGCTATTTCGATAATAAACAAGGCTGAGGTGACATGGTGGCAAAGTCTCGGTTTCAGGAGTGACAGATTCAAGGTACAAAACCTGAATATCATTACAGAAGTTATAAACGTTGCAGAATGTCGTGCACATGGATCTAACGTTTAATGCGTCGGTCCGAAACACCTTTCAAAATTTTATTTACATTTCTTTTCTTTTCCACTCAGTCAAGTCCCTTATTTTTAATACGGTCTGTTTAAATCGTAAAGAGGGCTACGGTATTAAGGCTTCATTTTAGGAGTCAAAATTTTCAGCTATGATACTAGATTCCAGCAAAGAAACATCGTAGAAAGGGGACTGGTGCTCGTTAAACACATAGTATGTCTGAAATATCTTCCTTCTTTTTATTTACTTTATCATAAATATATTTCAATATAGTCAGTTCCGATTTTTTACCATGGACTATCAATTCCTACAATAGAAAGGACTGTGATGGCCTGGTGGTCAGATCTTGGTTATCAGGATATTCGCTGCTATGAAACCTGATTCCAGCAAAGTAATGTCATGTAATTAGATTTGGTGCTACTTAATATAATCGGGTTCAAATGCCTTCTCAAGTTTTAATTACTTAATAATAAATGTTATCCTTTTCGATACAGTCAATAAGAATTTTTCAAAACGGAATGTCTATTACGATAATAAAGAAGACTGCACTAGTTTGGTAATAAGATCTCCAATATGGCTAAATTTTACTAGGTTTGTAAGTCAAACCGGTGAACGTTAAATCTGTTTGGATCAAATATCCTCCCACTGGTGGGGTTCAACAATTTGAAAAGGTGGATGCTGGATCAAATTTCATCTCCATTAACTATTCTAAATGACAAAGTGTTTCCTCTAATATATTTTTCTTATTTCTTTAAAATGGAACGCTAATATAACTAAATTAAACTTTTCGAATAAATATTGTATGTTGTCAAGATAGTGAGGAAATTTTTCTCGTGACTCTTTAATGACAGAGAGAAAACTGAGAATGCATTTCTAATCCCTTTCATCCTCCAATTTCTCCAAAGTTTCCCACATTTCTTTAATCTTAAAGACAAGATCACGTATCAAATTTCATTTATTGCCTTTTTTTAGTTACTGAATTTCCCTGTACAGAAACAGAAAAATAGATTATCCTTTGTTAAGTTCTGTGCAAATTATTACACAGTCCAACAGTACATACTGAAATTATTTTTATTATTTATTATAGAATGGCAACAATCAGCTGCAAATAAATTACCATACAAATGATTGCGATTATTCTGTTGGACATTTTATAAGCTATAATTAGGTAAACGCTTTGCTGAGAATTTAATAAAACGTTTAAGTATTACTAGAAATGTCTGCAAGACATCTCGTCGCGTCCTTTATTCTTATATAATTTATTATACCGAAATTTTAAATGAGTCAAGAAAAAGAAGATGTAAATGAAATAAAAGAATAACAGAAATAGTCTTAACCGTCGTCAGATATATAAGTGTTATGACTTCACTATGGAGTGATTGTGCTTAGGTTTCTAAATTACTATTTCACAAAAATGATTTTTTGAATTATCTTAAAAACTAGAAAAATTACCTTTCAATTTTATTTATTTCATTTCAATAAAAACTTATTTTTAACATTTTTCTTTTATTTTCATGAACAATTTGTAACAAGTTTTGAGCGCTATCGTGAAATTCAAACTCATTCATCAAAACACTGCATTCATCAAACAATAAGATCAATGATAAAAATATTGTTAAAAGAACAATGTTAATTTAATAAGACCAATATTAAAAAAATTGTTAAAATTAAAAATAAGATTTTTAATTGGTTTCCTTGAATAATATCTCTGGAATAGGATTTTAATTTTTATTCTGTATTTTATACGCTTTTTAAATAGTACCAACATGAATTTGATTTAGACATATTTCAATTAAGTTCATGTTTTTCACCCTTCTAAAATAAAAAGATTAAATTTAACAGAAATATTTCATATAATTATTTTAAAAGCCTAAATATTCAATAATCCGTAAGAATAAGCTGATTCCCAAAGGTAGCAATTTGTTATTATATTTAATTTTGCAAATGATAATCAATTTTTTAATAATTTTTATCTAATATATTTAAATTATCCTTACCTTGTAAAGATTACTTTAATGGAAAAAAATAACTTGATTGTAGGAAGATAAAAGGACACATGCTAAATTTAATTTTTATTCTTATTATATACTAGCCGCCTTTGCCGACCAGCCGATTCGCCAGTATTACCGCTCTCTACAATTTTCAATTAAATATTTTAAGGAACTGGTCTCTTAAAGGATTCTCAAACAAAACATTTTTAATATTCAAATTTTGATAGTCATACCAAAGAACTGTTTAGATCGTTTCGTTCAATTTAATATATATATTTTGCTAATTTGTTGTCATTTCCGGCAAAACTTCAACTTTAATTTAAAATGTAAATGATGAAATTGCAATTAATATTAAGATATTTTTTAATAAACCCAAGCGTTTTATTTTATTTATCATCTTTATTGTTATTTATTAATTATTATTATTATTGAATGTGAGTATTGCAAACAGAATCGCTCGGTATTTAAGTCTTATGTTAACTACAAAATATTTTTCATAATTTATGTAATATCTGAAACAATAATTCAACAAAAATTTCTGAGATTCAGCATAAAATTCAGTTTTTAGTTTTGCTTTCAAAAGGATTGAAATGAAATCAATAATAATATTTTGTTCCTGCTTATAAATATATTTCAAAAATTATGAAGTCTAAATTTAATGCAGTAAGGTATCATATTCTGATAAATATTCTGGAGAGTTCAAATTTTAAATAAATGAATGAATGTTTCTATTTTCCACGATCAACTAAGACTTATTTATGAAGTTTTAAATGTTAAAAATTTAGAAAAACTCAACATTTTCATAATCTTAGGCCAATTAATCTTGAGAAACCTGCGCGCTGATTGGCGTATTTTCTTTAAAGCGATCGATGAAAAATCTAAAATTATCCTTTTTTATTGAATAGTGATATTGAAATTTTCATAAATCAGTCAGTTTAAGTGATTGGAAATTAAATCTTAAAAGTCAGTGATTTAGTTAATTGGAAATTAACTCTATGACCACCATAAAATCTGTACATTCTCTTGTGGTGTATGCATTCTCCTTAATATCCGCTCGAATAAAACATCACATACAAAAGTACTACATAGAACAAACACATCAAAAGTAAACATAACATTTCAATAGTTGCCAAAAGCAAAAGAGAAAAAAGTGCAATTAATAAGCAGACGATATTTAGTAAAGTACAGATATTTAGACTGGAAAATGAAATTATCTCAAATTAACCACACGCGCAGATGATATTACAAAAGTAAAAATTTTCAAACCTGAAAAGGAAAATATATCAGTTATTCCATCAATAAATGCCATAAGTTTGTTTATATCTTCATTATTTTATGAGTCATTAAACATCAAAATGGGTCCGGGACTAAATAAATACCCTGTATAGAGAGTGTAAAAGATCATAAAATAATTTTTCTTGAAATTATTTTTTAGAAAAAATAATATTTCATATTTGTCTCATTTTCTACAAACACGTGCCGAAAATTATATTTTTGCAGATTTCATTTCCAAAAAGATTTAATTTATTTTTAATTGGAGCTTTAATCAATGTGATGGCAACACTTTGAAAAACGCTTATTTTTTCCCATGAATGCGAAACGTGCTTAATTTTAATTTTTATTTTTTACGAAAAAAATTATTGAAAAACATAGTTAAAATATTTATTTAAAAATTCATTAAAAATAGAAATTTAATTTTAAGATTAAAACATTAGTGTCATTTAAAAGATAAATTTTTGATCTTTAACTTCATGTAAAAATCTTTTTTGTGCGGTAATATTTTCGGAAGTTATAGCAGAAACACTTCAAAATTTCGCTTAATTTTGAAATAAATAAAATTCTAGTTAAAAATTCGGAAAAATAACCCCCAGGTGCACATTCGCGGCTCCAAAGTATACACGTGCATAATTTGGTAGTTGTAGGTTCAATGGTCTGGCCTGTAGAGCGCCAACACACACACACACACATTGAGCTTTATTATAAGTATAGATTGAGTTGAAAATCTTATATAACAGAAGAGTAGCATGGAAAAAAAATCAATGCTTATTATCTGAAAACTATTTTGCACACTTTGGAATGAAAGCTGAATATGATGATAAAAAACGATAGTAAAATTTATCCGTTAATTTGGATTTCTATGGCGTAGAAGTTGTACATATTTTACTTTTTATAAGTGAAAATATTCATTTGATAACTCTTTTCGAAGTTAATAATGTATTCAAATTTATTATTCATCATATTTTAAGCAATTTTACGGAAATATAAGAATTGATAACGTTTCTATTATATATTTGAAAATTAAATTGAACCGTTATTTCATAATTATTAATAAATTCTACTTCAGTGATATATTGAAAAAAAATCAAAATTCTCTCGAATATGTCTCGATGAATTAAAGAAAATTAATTTCGCTTATGAAATTCATACTATCAATTATTTTTAAAACAAAATATATTTAAAACATTGAGTGATTTTAATAATAAATTACTTAAAATTGTAATTGACAAAGAATAATGTCGTTAATGATTTAATAGATTCTCATTAATAATACTATCATAAATATAATTTGATGCAACGATTTTTTTATTCTTTATCAATTTGAATTTTATAAAATATTTGTAATAATGACTAATCAAAATACAAAGGACAATTAGCAATAAATAGAGAGTTGATGGTATCTGCTATTTAAAAATGTTCAAAATAAGAAACAGAATAATGCCGTGATTATTTGAAGATGCAGAGTCTCATATAATATATTTTATGTATCTCTCATATAATTTGAATTTAATATATTCTTTTAAGCAGTATACATGCATTATGCATAAATTTTCTTAAATAATAATTTTGTAGTATTAAAATTTTTATTAGTTAAAATTATGATACAATTAATAATAATAATACAAGGTGATTATAATTAAAGTGCAAGTGTTTGAAGGACTGTAAAAGAAAATCTGCTTGAAATATGTTGAAGAAATTCGGTATATGTTATATTTACAACATGGGGAAATGAATTACACAATAAAAAATTAGTTCAATTTTTTTGTTATAGGTCGCGCTTTTTAATGACAATATTTTATACATTGTAATTATAACACTGTTAAAATATGAAATGCGTAATGTATTACAATATATGTTCAATATGGGATCCTTCAAGTACTATCAAATGCTGTAGAGGCAAGACAGCGTGATCCACAGTAGAACCTAAAGTTTCCACCTGAATTCTGGGACATGTCTAGTAATGCTGCTTTTTAAAGCAACAACAAAATTAGGTTTGTCCTTGTAGACGCGATCTTTTAAATATCCGCACAGACATAAATCGCAGGGATCCAAATCAGGTGAACGAGGTGGCCACGCATTCTGGAAACATCTGCTAACTATACGATCCTCACTAAAAGTTCGGTGAAGCAGTTGTGTAACACAATGAATAATTTAAAGTGGTGCTCCATCTTGCAGTATATTGTTCAATCGAGGCAGTTTCTGTCTTGCAAAGCAACGATCCTATTACTTCCTGATATCTGAGGGTAACTAGTGCCTGTTAAGGTGCTGCGAACTAGCCCTGTGGGTGTGAGATTTTTGAAAAAAAAATGGATTAATAAAATAAAGTCAGCAGTCATACCACACCTAACTATAACAAACGTTGAATGCAAGGGTTTCCGAAAAACAGTATGTGGGTTTGATGAGCCCCGTACCCTACAGTTATGGGTGTTGACTTGTCCGGATAAAGTAAAATGCGCTTCATCAGTCCACAAAATCTTTCGAATCCATGATTTGTCTTCTTCAATTTTGGCAAGATTGAAGTTGGCAAAATCAATTATTTTTTGTGGATCGCCTAGTTGCAAGTGCTGCAAGATTTTAATTTTATATGGATAGCGTCCTAAAATGTAGCACAAAACTTAGCGTACGGTTTAGGCCCACGGTTTTGATAAAGTCCTTGCTACACTTCTAGAGTCTTCTTACAGGTCGCTGATCCATTCACCCTGAATCAATTGCTTCACTAATCTCTTCTTCAACTTCCTGATTCACAGATCTTTTTTCTTTAGTTCAAGGGAGCTCTCCAAGTTCTCCTATAGCTTCAAATTTATTAATCACTTTAAGTCATTCACAGACATTGGTCCTTTTTCTCAAATCTTTAAGACGGCGATATTCTTTCAAAGCAGCACTATAATTGCTATTCTTTTGGTAATAAAATTTTACTAACAGAGCACGTTCTACCTTTGACAAAGCCATGGCTATAGCTTAAAGATATATGATTTTTATCATCATAATGATTTTAAAATTGAAGTGGTGTTCATTTTGACATAGTACAGAGCAAAATTAACGTTTTAATCATCTACAGCATCATCTATTGCAAAAAAAATGAAATAAAACTTTTTATTGTGTAATTTATTTCCCCATGTTGTAAATTCCAAATTTACGTATCCAATACGTTATCCAACGTATTCCAAATTTCTTCAACATACTCCAAGTAGTTTTTCTTTTCCTTCAAATACTTGCACTTTAATTATAACCACCCTGTACGTAAAAACGTTTCAATTGCTTTTTTTTTATTAAGTTCAAAGTAAAACACTGTTATCAAAACTTAAGGAAATTCTCTCCTTTCAAATTTCTTGAGTTCTTCCACAAAATGGCGCGTATTGTGATTTATAGTATTGCAAACAAAATCCAATACCCATTTTGGTGCTATTGTTTTCTCCGTTTCTTTTCCAAATTGCTGTATAAATATAGTTTTGTTTATAAGATTACGTAGCTAATTTCATGCATTAATATTACTTGGTTTTTATTTTTATTTCTGGCATTCACATAAAATCAAATAGTTAGACTGACAGACAGACAAACCAGAGAGAAATTTGATTTTCAAATACATCTCTAATAGCCAACTAACTTCTTGGTTTCAATCACAAAATTACAATTTGGATGATATCATCAATTACCAAAATTTCATTTGTGTAGACCTCTCAGTTGTCGAATAATCGTGTCCGCATGCTTTCGAACTGGCAGATATATAGACAGATTTTCGTTAAATAGATAATATCCAATGTTTCATAGAAGTATTCAGGTTTTCCACTAAAGATCATATTCGAAATTTAACCTTCTAATTGGTTTTTAAAAATATATTTTAGAGTCAATTATATATCTGAAAGTTTTTTTTAATTATAATTCGGAAATATCTGAAATATAAATATTTATAAATCAAAAGGTGCTGGGTTTTTTTTTGCCGATTACACAATGTATTTTTTACTTATAATTCGAAAAATTAGGGGAAAAAACTAACGCATATCTTTATTTTTGATGTAAAGAAACAGTCATTTTCCGGCACAAATAAAAATAAATATTATCTCTGCCTTAGAGAACTAGGGAGGAACAAGTATGTTTTCTAGAAAATTCCGCTTGTATTGCTGCTTTGAGTATATTTATAACATTGGCAGAAATATTTTAAGTAGCTACAAATTCATTTTTATTCATTTATCAAATTGTTATAATCCGCTCTCATGCGAACTTAATCCTACATTTTTGGACATAAAATTATACTACGTCTGATTGGCTGGTAACCCAACTTAGGCTGAAACTTCAAACGTGTGGGTTCAGATTCGGCCTTTTAATCTCTCTAAGGAACATCGTTAGGTTCACAATTTCTTCCGATTTCGTTGTGATTCTTAGAGTAAATGATATATAAATATGAAATATATTTAAAGTACCTTGTTATATCGTTAAGACTTTGCGGGGATTCATTTAATTTTTTCTTTGATTCGCTTGGCAGTATTATTTGTATGATTCCTTTGAGTTATCTCTTACGTTTCGTTCTTATGATATAAATATAAATAAACTTAAGCGTATTCCGAAATTCCCGAGGAAATATGATGCCTAGAATTTGCTTGAATAAGCAAGAATATTAGTATTATATTTTAAGTAAAACTCTCTGTATTGAATTTCCAAGAATACTTATCTATTGTGATTTTACCATGTTCTTAACCATGAAAAAATGTGCTTAGAATTAGTTCAATTCAAAACTTTGAATTTAAATGATTTAGAACAAGTAGCAAATGGAAAATATTTATTTGATTTGGTTTGGTTTGGGGCTATTTTTGGCAAAAAAGCCAAGATGTTGACTATATTGTGCCATCTAGGGAATTAAAATCATAGCAATATGAGAGTATAAAATTTTACTAAAAGAGGTTATAAATGATATTTTTTAAGGAAATAAACATATTTTAAATGAGGGAATAAAGCTTCATGGATTTTTAAAAAATCAAAAAGATTAACATGATGAATTTTGCCAAATAAAGTTTATAAAGAAATGAAAACGTTTGAAAAAAACCTCAAGAGCTGAAAATTGAAGCACGGGCATTCAGACAAAATAAGATGAATAGACATTTAACAGTTGCCTCGTGAACACGTTGGTGGTTCATTTCCTCCAAGTTAAAGATGAAGATGAGTGAATATAATATGACCAATGCGTAAGCGAGTTAAAAGGGTATCTGCGTTTCGATTTTTTAATGAAGGCCAAGACTATAAAAGTGGTTTGATAGCGTGGAGTTTGTTCTCTATCTCAAGATCCCACTCTGTTTGCCATTTCGAGTAAAGAGCCATTTTAACGTGTGTGTTTTTAATTCCTCGCTGATAAAGTCATATTTATAGAAGAAGTCGCCTATTTGGCGGCCTTGTCCACTTTCTCATTGCCTAAAATTTCCACATGCGATAGTGCCCAACAGAGTAAAACAGTAAAACCATGAGAATTCAAGTGATTAAAAATATTTAAAACTTTTTAAAATAAAAGGATGATTAGGAAGATTGGGATTAAATGATTTTAATAACATTAAAACACTTAAGGAGTCGCTATAGATAGTAAATTTTTTTGCAAGTCATGAGAAATTTCCTCTAATACATGTTCAATAGCAATCATCTCCGTTGTAAAAACTGGACAAGGAGAATGAAGCCAGTTAGAAATAACTTTTCCAGAGAAAACAACAGCGAAAGATGCATGGCCAACAGATTTTGATCCATCTCTGCACATTGGTGTAAAATCTTGATAATAATGCCTGTGATCAAGAAATTTTTGTTGATAAATAATACCTACTGTGTCAGATTTGGTAAAAGTTTTAAAAGTATTTAAACATTGCACATTAAGGATTTTCCGAGGGGGGGGGAATTTTATTTAATGGCTGTGGGGCTACATATGTATGCAATAAATTTAAGTCTGCGAGGATAGTATGAATTCGCGTAACAAATAAGGATATAAATGATTTCCTGGCATCTTGCAATAAAGCTAAAAATGGGCCAAGTTTAAAATTATGGAATGGATGATTCACATTTGATTCGATTCTAAAATAATAATTGAGGGATAGCATCTTCCTTCTTAATTCAAGAGCAGGTTCATAGCATTCGATATGCAGGCTCTTAACAGTTGATGTTCTAAAAGCTCCTGAACAGAATCGAAGAGCTGCGTGATGAATTGTACCCAGTTTTAATAACACATTTTTTCGTGCTGATCCACAAATTTCACAACCGTAATCTAGTTTAGAGAGTACTATGGCTTTATATATTTTAAGCATCGAACTTCTGTCTGCTCCCCAGTCTATAGTTGATAGAACTTTTAAGATATTTAGTGATTTTTCACACTTTTCACATGTGATAGAAAGTTGAGCTTCCTGTCGAATGTAATGTCCGAAAGTCGAATTTCTTCCACAAACGGCATTTTCACGCCGTTGAGGTTTAGCTCGGGATCGGGATGACGTTTTCGGCAGAAATGAACACCAGCTGTTTTCAGTGTGGAGAATATGTGTGGATGTGTTATTTATTTGAATAGAAAAACAATGTGGAATAACATTTGCATTTGACTTTAAAAGTTGGAAATTCGGATCTCTGTGCTGAAATAGGTAAAGACATCGCATTTATTCATATGTATACTTAATCATTAATATTCAAAACTTGGACATAAATTTGACTTAATTTTGTTGACTTAAATTTTCTAAAACTCTCGCTGTTTTATAGCTGATGCTATTCTTTTGAGGATTCCAAGACTAGGACTTTATGATTATTGTATTTCACTCAGGGTGGTAAGCAGGCAGCTGAGGGTTTATTACACCTAATTTCTCGAAAAATCTATTGTTAAATGTAAACATCTTCTCCATTCTTTTTTCCTCTCATCCTTTTTACAGGCAGGAATAGCCTGGATTGTAGGGCGTTGGACTCGCATCGCTTGAGTAGTGAAATCGAACTCCGCCGACCAAAGATTTTACGTGTATAAGGTGGCTGGTGCACGTATAAGTCTGTAGAGGTCAAAAAACCCTACAAGTCGAAACAATACCACTGGGGTACTAGTTCAGAGGTGATCGTTCTCTGATTGAGGTCTAAATTTCGATCTGTGTATAAGTGAATGAAATGTATGAATGAAGTCAGCCCCGTAAAAAGGATTGTGACGCATGAGTAGCTAAGTCGTACTCTTGGCCCTAGATGGCGTTACAGAAACAAGAGACGCTTAATATCTCGGCTTAAAATCTTTGACTTTGTCAGCGGGCTTGCCTATGACAAGTACCAAAAGAAACAACATCAACAGTTTTTATTCTTCTCATATGGGAAGTATAAAGAAAGTGCTTTGATCATCAAAAAAATTTCAAACTCGAGACTTCGAACAATCTTCACAGTTTAGATCGCATAAGTCCGAAAAACACATGTTTGGCATTTTCATTAGTTATTAGATTTCTTTCTTTTTCTTATCAATGATATTTTATTTTTATTCTTTCTTCATTTTTTAAGTCTTTGATATTAATTTCTATTGATCATTTTTACCAAGCTTTTTTTTTGAATGGCAATCAGAAATTTTCAATTTTCAAATTATGCCTATAATTAAATTCCAGCTAGCTGCTCAACTCAATATTGCCTTACATTCTTCTTAAATAAATCAGATGCATTCCAGTAACTATTCAATATCTAAATATTATTTTAATTACATAATTGATAACACAGATATCTTATTGAAATTCTATATCTTAACTATTCCACTTAAGGTATGTGCATAGTTTTGTCTTGAGAACAATATGTTCCAAATAACTATTGATAAAGAAAACTATTGGAAGAATATTTATGATAATTTATGATTTTCTAATAGTTGTTCCCTCTTGAATATAAATCAATATGGACGGAAGCATAAATGGATATAATGGAGTTATTATTTCCATCGTAGAAATATTCATTTTGGCGTTACTCAATTGGTGGCTTCTCGAAATTTGTAGATATGATTGATCTATTAATTTAGAAAATATATCAATAGTCAATGACCTGTTGGTATGTTTTCTAAACTGATAGATGCAGTGATCTTTTATTTTTAATTACAGCTAGTCACCCCGTTACCACACAACTAAACTTTATAAATATGGATTGATACATTCAGTGGACTGTTGGTATACTTACTAAAATGATAGATGTAATGACATGTTGGTGTATTTTCTAAATTGAAAAATGCACTGGCCTCTTGGTATGTTTTCTAAACCGATAGATATATTCTCTAAATATATATATATATAGATATGTTCTCTAAATTAATAGATATTGTGGTCTGTTGATAAATTTCCCATATTGATAGATGCAGTGGCCTCTTGGTATGTTTTGCAAATTGTTAGATGCAGTGGCCTCTTGGTACATTTTCTAAATTGAGAGATGCAGTAGTCTCTTGGCGTGTTTTCTAAATTGAAAGATGCAGTGGCCTGTTGGTATGTTTTCTAAATCGATAGATACAGTCCCATTTTGCTGTGTTCTCTAAATTGATAGATATAGTGGTCTGTTGGTTAATTTTCTAAATTGATAGATGTAGTGGCCTCTTGGTAAATTTTCCAAATTGATAGATACAATGACCTCTTGGTGCATTTTCTAAATTGATAGATGTAGTGGCCTCTTGGTAAATTTTCCAAATTGATAGATACAGTGGCATGTTGGTTTGTTCCCTAAATTTTTAGATGCAGTGGCCTCTTCGTAAATTCTCAAATTTGAAAGATGCAGTAGCCTCTTGTTAAATTTTCTAAATTAAAAGATGCAGTGGCCTCTTGGTAATTTTTCTAAATTGTTAGTTGCTGTCTCCTTTTGGTGTATTTTCCAAATAATACAGTCCACTTTTTGTATGTTTTCTAAACTGCTAGATGCAGTGGCCTGATGGTAAATTTCTATAATTGATAGATGCTGTGACCTCTTTGTAAATTTTCCAAATCGATAGATGCAGTGGCATCTTGATAAATTTTCTAAATGCGATTTTGTATTGGTAGAGTCTGAAAATAAGTAGATTCGATAGTTTGTAGATAGATTAGAATAATCTGTTCAAGTTCGTCTCTTGTCTTAGTAAGATCTCGATTTCGGAGCAGGAAAGTTTCAGATTCTAAATCTTATTAACAGATGTATAAATTATCCTAGTACACTTTGAATCCGTTGAACAATATCCCTTTCTGGCTTGGAATGGATTGGAGTCTCAAGTCTTAGAACCAAGTCTCAAGACTTTTGCAGATTTGAATTTTGAATCCAGTCAGTCTGACACAGATACTCAACTCCAATGCTTCATTTTCGTGCATGTGATTTATAAAAGGGAAATTATATCGGTATTTTGTTACTAACGCAGCAGGCCTTCATCAAAGTTTGGATCTAGGAGGAGGAAAATTAAACATGCAAATTACATGCTTAATTTTCTTCTATATTCTATGATGCACAAAAGATGACTAAGTATATTTCATAGTCAACTCCCACTGATTAAGTAATTATGACCAAATATGCATGAATAGATGGGTTTGGTCTAAAATTAGGAAATGAAGCTCATTTATGTATAAAGGGATTAATTATGATTTTTACCAACTATATCATGAATCTCAAAAAATATTTTACTTATAAAGTTCATAATATATAAAAAATGCGTTGATAATTCATAGTTATAAATATTTAATATTTTAAATATATTTTTGTATAATATAAAAGTTTAAGTAAGAAATGTTATCATACGAACATATAGTATGCCATCATTTATAATAAGTATCAATGTCAACCACTATTATTGAAATTTGGATTTGACCTCAACATGCCAATTAAAAAACTCCTTTAAATTGAAAATATTTGATTCTTTGAAGGTATTTATGTAAACTTTTTTCCAAATTTTAATTGTTAGCAATTGAAGAAGACGCGTAACTAGAAATTAGTGTAGTATTATAGATTTCTATTCTAATTCAAGTCACATACGTATTTGAAAATTGAATTAGAAAGTGGTAGAAAATTAAAACTGAAACTAAGGAAAAGGGAATACGATTTCCTGTGACATAAAAGGTGGTTCAGAATGACCAAAACTAATAATATGAGTTTGTTAGAAAATGATGAAAAGAAAAAAAAACTCTCAACGTTCTTTTCATGTGACTTCAATTCAAATTCTGCGCAGGGAAAATAGATTTACGAAAAAAAAATATCATAAGAAACTTAACTACTAACTCAGAAACAAGAAGTGTACGGTCTCCTTTTTTATAAATGTGGAAGAATTCCATTTATCTTTATCAATGGCAAAAGAGAATACTTATTTCTTGATCCCAAACGGGGAAGATATTTGAACCTATAGCTACCAGAGTTTCAAGAAATATTTCTATTTAATGAATTATAGTTTGGAAATAGCAAATATACACCTCAAAGTGATTTTTAATTGTAATGTTAATTAAGATTAAGTTGAAACCTATCATTTTTCTGCAATGACGTCTTAAAATATCATTGCAAAAGAATATTTTTATATATCATTATAAAATGAAATATTGTGACGTAGGTATTTTAGGGTGGAACTCAATGTCATACAGGAAGTAAGGTAAACCAATTTATTAAGTCAACTCTGAACTCAGAACACCTTGACTGAGAGATCTTCGGCTTTTATACTAGCAGGGAAAGCTCCAGAATACTTTTCTGGAAACAGTTAGAAAAGTGCAAAGCACTTATCTGGTAAACTAAAGAAAGGTCCAGAATCTTCAGGAACATGAAATAAAGGAAAACATAAAATCAAGGAATTAAATAAATTTTTACACAAATTGGGAATAAATCCAATATGAATATTTAAGAAAGGTCTAGAATCGTCTCGATCTTATGTAAACAAAATATAATATTTTAAATAAAAGAATTCCAGTCTTTAGATAAACATCGTGGCTAGGATCTGAACGAGGAACCAACCAATTAAAAATAGATGCTCTGCTGACTGAGCCACGGCGATTGCTGGTTATTCTGATTTGTGAGGCAATATCAGTTCCATTCTCGCACCATTTAACATGATAATAATTATTAACTTGTATTAACTTTATGTCCTAAACACCAAACCAAGTGAGACTGGAACCAATACAACTTTCAAATAAAATGAAAAATAATAAATTATCAACGATCAGACAATATATATGATTTTATTTTTGATATATTTTCTGAAAGAGTAAATGTCAATTCATCAAAAATAAAATCCATCCAGTTCAGTAAGTATTAATAACTGTTATCATGTCTCAAAAATCAAAAGAAAAAAATTCTTGGCAAAATGTGACTTGAATTTTCCTTCACAAAATATGAATTTATTCATTTTTAATTTCGGAAAATTAATAAAGCTAACAACGTTCTTTGATCGCCACCTGATAAATTACTTAATAAACACTTGATCAAACCTACATTTTGACAGAAATTTCCCCCCAGATTAATTGAAGAGAAAAAAAAACTGCCATACTTCCATCGCAATAGTCTACCCAAGTTAAAACTAATATCTTTCTACCTTAACATTCGTCTACATGCATATTGATGAGATTTTCAATTAACTTAATAAAAGCATTTACGGCCCAATGATGCATGACAGGCTACGTGCTATTAACGCCATCATTTCCCCTGGGATTTTGATAGACGTTTTCCTGTCAAAACTTCGCAATCGGTATTCGATTCAGAAAATCTAATTAGTCTGCCTGTCTCTTTTCTCGGTTCCGATCAGAATAAGAGATCCCAAGGCTCATAGGGCTCAAGATGGATAAGAAATACCTGGTTAATAAAATGTATTGCCATGATATATACTCAGTTTCACAATAGAACAATGTTAGAAGTGTTTGTTAAGCATTGCCAGAAAATGGATGTATGAGTGATTTATGTTATGGATAGATTTTCTAAATTTCATTTATCGGCTTACTCGCACTCTTGTATTTAAGTTGAGGACTTTCAATATTTGTAATGACCGAATTTTTTAATCGATTTGTCACTCCTTTTTTTTTGCACAGTTGTGGATTTCTGGCTAGGCGATCTAGGCAGCTACCTAG
>JAPMOR010089779.1:339521-384646 GCA_026543865.1 Argiope aurantia
TCGATTTGTCACTCCTTTTTTGTTGCACAGTTGTGGATTTCTGGCTAAGACAATCTAGGCAGCTACCTAGAGATGTTCTAAATTTTATTTAGAAAATTCGTTTTATCTCAAAAAACATTTCATCTCGTAATTACAAAACCAGTTCCATTACATTATTGAAGGGATTGAAAATATTCTACCTGAAGTCGGCGATGTAGTAATATCTACGGCACAACGAAAATTGGCACGCTGAATATCTTGCATGAGGTCCAAAGGGTTCTAATATTGATCAATAAGAATTTATTTGATATTATAAACCAATAAGTTTTTCAGAATTCATCTTCTTATGCTCTTAACAGACATGATATTTGCTTCCATTTTATATATTCAAATTGTTGAAGCCTCCAACATGGGAATTTATATTATGACCATTTTGAAATATTTAAATATTTATTATGTTTAATTATAAGTTAATTTGATTATTTAAAATAAATTTGCATCTGCACTAAAGTTGGCACTTGACAGTGAATTAAAGAATCTATTAATATTTATAATAAGGAATGAAGAATTTTTAAAAAAATTAAAATTCAGAAAAGAAAAAAAGAAAACAATTTGTCATTTAACTACGTCTTTATTCGTGAAGTGAAAAATTAAGAATACTTGCTATAACAAAGTTTTAGATACTATAAGAAAATAGGTAGGATTTAATCATAGGGTTTCTTATAAGGTCATTAAGATCACTATTAGAGAGAAAAGCACAATTCTTGAAGATATGAATAAAAATGTCATTAAATGTTCGAAAGTGACAAGATTTTTCTGTTTTAAACTTCATATTCCACTCATGAATATAATTCATTGTAAATGTTTACCAGAAAGGTATGCTATAGTATGCAAAATATATTAAATTTAATATTTTAGAAAAATATGCAGCTGTTTTATATTTATATATTTGAACATATAATATTTGATTTATAATATATATTATTTGAAATAATAGTATAATATTTTTATATATAAATAAAGTATAATATTTGAAAATCCAGATTAAATTTGAATTCTTTTAATAATTAAAAGTTTACTTTTGAATTAAAGTTTAAATAATTTAATCTGAAAAATACAAAAACTTATTCAATTTACTGTTATTATAACTTGGTGTATTGAAATTTATATAATCTACAAACAATTTTACTAAACCAGAAAATAATTATTTTATTCATATTTCTTAATCCTAAATAATATAATGCCTTTTATTAGTTTATGATTTAATAATGTAGAGCCTTAAATGGTTTGCATTTTTAAATGTATTTCAACACCTTCTTTCATCAATATTTTTACTTTTATTTTAAACTCTTTAGTTTCCACGAAGTAAAAAAAGTACATAAAATCTAATTAATGATAATTAAAACTTCCTAGAAATAACCTTCTCTTATATTACTTTAAATACTAGTTTCTATGGCATCTTAAATCAGAAGATTAATGAAACTACTGCATTATTTAGGATTAAATACATGCAATTAATGTAGAGAAATATGATGTTTCAAGACTCTTAAATGAATATTAGTTATTAAGAAACGCTATTATCATTTTTTTCCAAATAAATTAGAGTGGAACAAAAATTAAATAATAAAAATTCTGTTGTAAAACAAACAAATTGTTACAAATGATAATTATGTTTTTTTTAAAATATCGTTTTCATTTGAGACACTATTTTAAAAATTGTTTAGTTCATGTATAATTAAATTTTCAATAAATACAAGAGCATCATTTATAATTAAAATAATTTATTCGGTTTTATTTTTATTTATTTATTTATCTTTATTTGTATTCTTTTAATAAAAAGTTCATGCTATTCTTCGCTTGTTACATCAAACTAAATATTTTTGTTGCTTTATTTATTTTAAAATATAATTATCGTCACATATAGCATAAGAATTTCAATGGAAAGCTTTATATGCTTTCTTAAATTTGTTTTAAAAAAACCAATATTCGCATGCACATTTAAAAAATATATATCGTCAAACTAATAAAAATGGAATATTTTTTTTCTATTTTGTCGGATATTAAATATAGAAACGGAACTGCAATAAGAACAGAAAGCAAAAGTCAGAGTAGAAAGATGAAAAAAAGAGAACAGGCATTTTAGAAAGAGTTTAAAGCTTAAACGCCCCCCCCCCAAAGTTATAAAATTAAAAAATATATATAAAAAATATGCGTTTTTGAGAATACATATGAATTTCTAAAAATATTTTTTAAATTGATATTTCGCTTAAAAAGCGCAACAAATTTCTTTGTTTACTTTGTTATTAAAATTTACGATATTTTATCCTTTTTAATGCTTTTATTTTCTACAGATATATAACGCTAACGTGGCACAGAAATCATTCTTATTACGTATTTTCGAACGTCAACTGTCAAAAGTAAATAATTCATTCTGTGAAAATTTCAGACGATTTCTTTAAGCGTTATAAAAGCTACACTTCATTCAACTTTTCGTTAGTTAATTAAGCTAAATATTATTAGAATTGCTCTAAATAAGATTTACCAAAGGAAAAAAAGAAGTAAAAAAAATAAAGAAATATACATCAAACGAAGTTTAATCGGTAAATATGCTTTACCATTCGAGATGGCAAATTGCTATGATTTACTTATTAAAATGGATGAACTTCTCTTCCAAAATTATTACTTCACAAAAACAGTTTTTTTCATTATGTTAAAACTTAAGATTATCGATAATGTTTAGTGATTTAATTTCATTTCTGTACTATGCGTTCTTTATTTTTAATAATTTATTTTATAATTTGTAACATTTTTTAATATTATAAAATTTAAACTCATGCATTAAAACATACAATGCTTTTGCCAATGTTAAAATTGAGACTAAAAAAAATGCATTCTTTAGACATTTTCACTTTACTTCCGCTTTTGTTTCGTTGTATATATGAAACGGTAAGTGTAATAAACTAATGATTATCTGATTACTTACATTTATTGTAATTAATGCACTATTACGTCTATGAAATAAACTGTAATATTTTCTATAATGATTGCACTATTACAGTCAATTAAATAACATATTTTAATTGCTTGTGCTATAATTTTTGGACTATTTCGGTTAATTTCATATTTTCCATATTTTTAGTTTTCATATTTTTAAGTGAAATCTAAAATATATACATACTTGTCACATTAATATTTAATACCAAAAAATTAATAATCCGAGTGAGCAAGCTGGTCACTAAAGCGGCTAGTAATTTATAAAAATTTTATTTTTTGTCAAATCAAAAAGCTGTAAATATTAATTAAAAGAATTAAATAAAGAATTATGTAAAGGAATGTGATATCAGTTAATATATTGTTGTTTAGAATTACCATCTTAAAATAGGACATTATTTACCTGAATTATTTTAGAGCATTTTTAAACAGATTTTTAACATGATGAAATTTCCTTGAATTCGAATAAAACACTCAGTCTGAAATGACGATTTAATATCTACGAATGGTCCTGTAACAGTATAATATTTTTTTTCTTCTTCTTTTAATGAAGGATGGAAGATTTACCCAATTTGTAGGAAATGCCAGATGGATAGAATGCTGTCAAAGCACCTTATTACTTTCCCATAATCCAGATTGATCAACACTGACATATTTTCTACCTTCCGTTTATTATTATCATGATAGACCTGAAGACCTCGTGGATTTAATCTAGCTCTCTTTGTCTAAGAGAGTTATTCAATTGTACACGAAACATTTTTTAACAATGGCAGACGATTTTATGTTACTATACCAACTATAATCAAATTGCTTGAAGTTTAAATAATCATTTGGAATCGTTTTATTTACCATATATTACTTTTTTTATTCGTTATCAAGACGAGTCAATTTAAAGTATTCAGTGCAAATCCACAACGAATAATCTTTATAGTTTTAACAAATGAAAAACTAAACCTGTTCAAATTTTTCACTTATTAAATGTCTACCTAAGTAATGGCACCCTAGAAAGATTTGGAAAATCAGAATGGCGCAAGTTACAGAGTGCTTTGTAATTTGAAAATATATATATATCGAAGTATAATTAATGCAATGTACTACAGTGATAGTTTGGATATGGTAAAGCATATGTCGGTCCAAAAGACTTTCATTCTGCTCCGTAATGTCCTAAGTCCTCAAAAGTACTCAAAGTTTCTCTCTATAATCCAGACTTAGCACCTTCGAATTGCCAAATGTTTAGAACTCTCAAAGAAGCATTGGAAAGGAAGAGATTTCGAATAAAAAAAGAAAGAAAAGTTTTGGACAACTAATTTTATACATTTCGAATTTATCTTATCATTCAGGGGGCGGGGACTTATTACGCTTAGAAAGTATAGACATTAAAGAAAGGTATATACAAAAATAACGTTAGAATTATCGTGGCGGTCCTTTTAAAATGTCTCTACATATTCGATGAAAAGGGCAATAATAGTGTTAAATTTCGAAATTCCTCCATTTGTTTAAGCAAATATTTACTATCGATTTTATTACTTTAATTGCGAAATCTTAATTCCACATTTCAGGACCAATGCCTGAACCAGATTATGCCATAATGTAATGCAAAATATCTAGTCTGTAGTTTTCGTTACTAATTACAGGCATCCCCCGGGAGGGCACTCGAAATGAGGATGAGATGCTTCCGGCATGATGGTTGGATCTCGCCACCCTGGAGGGAACACTAATAGGTGGGGGATCTAACTCCTCCCATCGATGACGGGACGTACTTCCTTTGGGAAGGGTTGTACCGTGGCCGGTGATGGCCCTTAGGACTCAACCACAGTTCCCGCCAATTGCTGTTGCGGCGGTCCGGTCATTAAGTTTTATGGTTTAAATCCGTGTGCCTTCGGGAAAGTCGGAGAGTTAGATGGTTGACTTACTAATTACAGGAAAACAGGCGTCATATAATAACGAGAATTATAATATTAATCCTGTATAAGCTTATAAAGAAATCACAGCTAACAAGACTTTTCTCCAAATGAAGAAAATAAGAAAAGTGGGAGTTGTCTCCCCAAAACTTTCTCGCGTAATCGCAAATAACGGTGTTATTCCAGAGAATGACTTGCACGGCAATGGTGCACAATAATTATGAAATATTAAGAGTGAATTGTACAATTTTATTGAATCTATTAAGTGATCCTTGGCGAGTTATTTGGCGATTAATTTCTGGCATGTGGTTAATAGTATCCGAAAATTGAAATTGTCTTTAAGACGATTTTTTTTTTCAACCGCTCAAAATAAAATTTGACAGAAAGCTACACCGACGAATTCACATACCAAATTTGATATATTTAAGTTACCGAGCTTTTGAGTTAGCGCATTTATATGTTTCTGAAAATACAGATCGACAGACGGTCAACCTGCATGATTAAATTCAAAATTTGATAAGTGTCTACTCTATAGATATTAAATCTTTGTACCGAATTTTATCTATCTAGTCCTCTTTGCAGTTATCGTATTAATTTATATTCGAACATCTGAACAGACATATTTTCTCTGAATGGATTTTGCACAAAATCTGTGTAGAATTTACAAATTTGGCGTAATGACCGCATACCAAATTTCATCTACCTTTTTTAAATCATTTTTGTAACAGACAGAAATAAGGCCAAAGATTTATTTTTCGTAGTTAAGGAGATCTAAAACGTGGAAATTCGTCAAAATCTAGAATTCGAATTTTCTTTCACAACTGCAAAACTTTTTCTGTACTTCGTCTATCAGGAAGTTAAAAAAAATGAATCAGTGATGTCAGAAGCAGTCATAGACTTTACCATTGCGATTAAATTTTTTAAAATTTATATGTAGGAATTATTAAAGCTTTAAGTATTGTAAACTTTAACAACTGTAATCTCGATATTTTCATTTATCTCCATATTACCTTGAGTTAATAAGAAATATTTTGGTAATTATTAAGAAAAATGAAAAAATACCTTAATGAATTGAATTCGGTATGTTATATTTATAGAAATCTGTATCAAATATTGTCTCAATTCCGTCAAACGTTTTGACTCTCAGTCTTGCTATCATTATACGTAAAAATATGAATATAATGAATAAAATATTGTTTCAAACTTTGTAATTTTTTCTGTAAATATTTGTATTCGTTTTCAAATATCTCAGACAGATCTGAAATACTCAGATTCTGGGGTGAAAATCGCGTAATTTAGAAGTATTTTACACAAAAACGGCATTACCAGGGATTCGGCGACTTGGAACCTTCTGGTAAGATTCTTGGCGAAAAATAGATAGTTCTGGATAATTCCATCACCTAAGTTCTAAGACCATTACTAAGCGAGATAGCTTAGAACCTTCCAGAACCTTGGCGAAAATCCTAGATTTTCACACCAAGTCAGGTATAAATACCACCACCCCATTGACCACGATCAATTAGAGAGTAGTGAAGACTTGAGTGTTAGTCTAGTGCACAGAAGCTGCTGTCTGTCTGAAGTATTAGAGATATCAGTGTTTGGAAGCTGTTTCTTGTTGTATTAGCTGAATTGAAGCTGCGAAATTGTGACTCATAACTGCTGTAATTTCCTGCATCTTCGAAATACTTTTACGAATAAACGTCTTGTGATTTTCGAGAGATTATTTTTCAATACTAAATGTACCGCGGCACAATACTAAATGTACCAGATAGAGGAAGTGGGCATGTGGTCCTGATATCAAGACATTAGATCTGTACTAGATTATGTTTCCAATATATCTATAGAAATGTAAGTTCGAATGCTTAAGCTATTTTTCCCCACCCTATCAGAAAATTAATATATCATATACATAAAATGATGAGTTTGTGCGTGTCTGCTCTCTAGATAGCTGACCATTAGACCCAGAATAAATAAATTCGGGATACATATTCTTTGGATTAAAATGTAGACGTTTTTGAAAGGTTTCGGAGAAGTTTATTACTCCGATATTTTTCGAAATTTCAATAATTATTTTAATGAATAAAAAAATTTACGATTCAGTGCACTATAAGTTTTGAAAAAACTACAGCAGAAAAATGATTTTAAATTCCACAATTTAAAATTTAAAAATATTATCTTCATAATTTTTATAAATTTAATTGCCATGCATTTTTTTCCAATTTTGGTCAATTTTAAAATGTTTTTTTTTCGATACTTTCAACAATAAATTTTGTTGTTGCAAGGAAATTTAAGTTGTTTTCATTGTTTCACCACTATCTATTTAATCGCAAGATTTTCTTCCGTTGTTGAAAGATAAGAAAAAGGATCTTGAAGTGTCCGAAAACAAAATTAACGTAGTCACAAAACCCATTGCACAATTCGAAACCGCTTCCCGAGACGCTGAAGTTTCTAATGATACTATGAAGACGTGTGATTTGTCTACATTAGTCAATCTCATGAGTATTCTTGAATTAAGAGAATCATGAGCATGAGTTCTGCATAAGGTATTTAATTTCAGTTATAGTTTGTGTGAAAGGAATAAGTAATACAATACAATACAATACAACAGTAAATACAATACAATTACAAAGTCACACTTCTTACTCCGTCGCCTTGACAAAAATGTAGCAGACAGCAGCGCCATTTCTTTACTTATTTCACGGCCGTTGGAGAGTTTCGATAGTGTTCTAATTTCTCCTTCTTGGCGGATGCATTGCAGCTTGATATCTTACCATTTGTTCTCGATTATAAGTCAAATAGTTTGCACAAAATGGTTCCAAAAGCAATATTTATTGAACTAACTACACACAACTAATATTCCTGACGAACTGAACTGCCTCTTCTCCATTGAAGGCTAATATTGTCCGAAGCTTCCAGAAATTAAAGAGGTGTGTTAAGATTTCAGTCAACCACGTGGTCTTTCTGGGCGGAGCTAGATGACAATCATGTAAATATTACGTGGTCTTCTTGTTGATGATAGTATATATATATATATATATATATATATATATATATATATATATGTAATGGATTTCGAATCCTGTCGGCTAAATAATATGTAACATTATTTGGTTGAAGCAGAAGGCAAGTTTTAAGACATATACGAGACGTTTTATTTTTAATTCTCTTTAATATCCATCTCGGGAAAGCAATTTATATTCAAACAGACGTAGCGCGACACAAAAGCAGAAGTAAGAAAGATCAAACAGGGCGAAAAAAGGGACGAACAAATGATCACTAGTCTTATATAACATAGGATTTCTGGCCAGGCGCCATTTCAATACACGTGGTGACCTTTGACACTTTTTCAAGGGCAGCAAAGATATCACTTTCATTTGATAAGTAGTACTGATGGCGCATTATTTTTACAAAAGGATTAATTAAACGGAAAGTGGAATTGGATCACGAAATAAGAGAATATTTTATAATGAATTTACAATGGTCTAAATTAAGATAAAGTTTTGGAAATTAATTAAATTGAAATTAGAATTCAAATATCAGTACACACACGCACACACACACACACACACACACATATATATATATATATATATATATATATATATATATATCCACTAGAAGCGAACTTGACTCGTGTACTAGGAGAAGTGTGATCCCGGCTCTCTCCCTAGAAATTTTATGTGTAGTAGTTCTCTAGGCCTACTACACTATGGCGTAATCATGTGCCTTTTGTCGGTGATGTTACCAATAAACCACATTAAAGACAACCTGTGTCTTCAAGTTATTTCACCCAGACAACAATCTTCACTATTGCGTAATCAAGAAAAGCAACATTGATTTATTTATCAAGGTGTAAGGCTTAGGGAATTGGACGGATTTCAAATTTTGTTCCATTGTCCAGACATCTTGTATATATTTTTTTCGTGTGGATTATGGTTATTTGATATTAAAGTTTTTGCTAATATTTGTAGGAGCTCAGACTTAAGATCCTGAAAAATCCTCCACATTTGAAAGATTTATGAAAGAAGATCAATGAAGGCTAATATTGTCTGAATCTTCAAGAAATTGGAAAGTTATAAGGCGTAGAGAAGTTTTCAAATTTTTATTCATCCTTCTTATTTATACTTTTTTTGTGTGGACAATATAAACTTTAATGTCAAGTTTTTGTAAGAGCACGGGCTTAAGATCCTGAAAAATCCTACACACTAGATGCTAGATGATTTATTGTGGTATGATAAATCTTTAAAAATGTGAAATATTTATCATACCACCACCATCTTTTGAATTTCCGGCATAGATTTCTTCCTCATCATCTAGCAAATATATATATATAATTACTTGGCTTAACCAAAAGTATCCGTTTTAAAATTGCTAATAAATATATAAATTTTTTTTCAAAATGTGATATAACTCAGTGAATCAAACTGGCAGAAAATTATATATCTTTCAGCGACAAATTATATTCCTTTGGAATAATCTTGAGGTAGTTACCTGAAAAATTATTCTTCCCCTAAAACGAATGCATTAAGACAATGAATTAACGGAACAGCCAATTGAAGAAAAAACGTTATAACAAATGATAATGTTTTCAAGAACCCCGTTTAATTTCCCCTTCTTATCTCCAGTCTATAATAATGACGAATTCCAGCAATTTCGGTTGCGAAAGTTAAGCAGATTACTATTTTTTCCCCATTTGCACCAAAAAAAAAATCTTTGAATTGAATTTAATTGTTCTAATTATTCTAATTACGTGGGGTAGAAAACGTCTCTATATTTTTCCACGAAGTAGAATGAAGCACGCTGTATGGATAAAACATTTGACTGAATTAATTGTATAGATTTGAAATGTGCAATAGGATCTTCTCAGTTTGTCACTACTTTAATTTTGAGTAATTAATTTTACCTGAGTAAAGGAAACAATACACTTCTAAGAAATAGTTAAGAAGCAATATTTATTTAATAAGATTGCAGATAGTGTGACAGTTAATTGAATTATTTAAAAAAGACATACAGAGGGTATTGACCTTAAATCTAGAGATCTGGTGTGATGTGATAAACGGCTAGCATAATCTCTCTTTGACTATTTTGAATATTTCTGAAATAAAGTGCGTTTTTTACCCTTTAGCTGATTTTTTAATTAGATATATTCCGTTTTGGAAATACGCTATTTTCTTTATTCAATTGTGATTCTGTAGATTATGCACAATTATTGCAATAAATTACAGCGTTATCTTATAATTTAACACGTTAATTGCCAATAACTTCATATAGCAGGATTCGAGTTCTCACTAATTGGAATTCCAATTTTCAGCTTGGCAATGTAGGGGTTAAATCTACTTGTATTATCCAGTTATTCATCATGTGAATCGCCTGTGATTCACACCTTCCATATAATTAAATATTCTTTTGTCTACTACAGTTAAGAGATAGTGAAGAAGTATACATCATTTTAGATATTGGTCCGAGTCACATGCATGATTCATGGCAATGAACATGTTAATTTTTGCTGAGAAGAATGAAAAGCGATAATTCAATTCAAGTATGGCATACGGGCATACTTTCATTAAATTGCTGTTAAGAAGTTAAGTTTAACTCCAACATATAATGAAGTAAATTTGATGTCCATTTCTAGATATAATTTCTTCCCACAGACTGAGTGGAAGCAATCTCTGATTCATATCTATCATTTGATTAAAGATTACATAATCAATTTAATATTTCTTATTTTTTCTGTTTTCGAATGGTTAATTCTAGGTACCAATGAATAAACGCAATAAAAACTCAAAACTTTCGCCAACTTGAACCAAAGTTTGATGCAAAACTGCTGATAAAATCCACAGCTTTTGCTCTAAAGAGCATGTTTGACGAATCGATGGTGGTCATTGCATGAAGGGAAATTTCTGGAATTATGCCATTGTCGGGGATATAGACAGACATTCACCATTTTTGGTATATTTGATACAAATTCTGATAGTTCTCTACAATTGTAGAGATTAAAATATAAAGACTAAATTGATATGAGATTTTGGGACTACAAGTGCAGTTTTGTGACAAATTTTTGTGTCAATCGATTGAGAAATATGCGCTTAAAACCCAAATTCGATTTTTAGATACTCTTAACGCATGCCAGGGTTTAATCGCCAAGTAATTCGTCAAGATATATTCAGTGAAATTGCTACATTTACGCCAAAAGGTCATATTTCGTAGCTATTGTACTCCAATGCCATGTAAGGCTTTTTCTGGTATGACAAATTTATTATAGTGTATGTGAGAAGGTTTTGGGGAGACCACTTCAGCTGGTTTAAAAATATTTTAACTACTTTATTCATTCTACAAATAATAAAGAAAAGCTACTGAGATGAAAATATCTACGACAACTGACAACCGTTCTTATGACATATATTGAGCTAAGTGCCCCTATCTCCTTACAAAACAAGCAAAGTGTTGAAAAGAAAGCAGAACTACGTTTTGAAAAAGTGAACGATGCATAATCGATCAAATGGCAAGCACAGTAGAATCACAAGTTTTAAATGAGCATTTTGCCAGAAATTTATATGTTTGGCACATTCTAAACATATTAAGCATTCTAAGCATATTAAAATGAGGCACAATGAAGTGAATATGAAAGTGATATCCTGCTTTCTATATATAATCTTTTTTATTTCAGTATTGTTTCTATAGCTTTGTATTACATAAGCAAATATTTCAGTTGGAATATTAGCAGTTTTATTTTTCATGACATTCAGCTAATTCTGTGGCCTTATATTGCATTTGTACGTTATGATTAAATTGTTCCAAATAATTGTATTCGTTAATATTTATTAACTTGCAATCTAATTTTAATAATCAAAGTTTTCAAAATTTATATTTTAAAATAGCTTATTTAGAAAATATGAATGGCCTTTCAAGACGGTATAGAGACGCTCCCGCTGGAAGGTTAATAGGATTCGTTTTACTCATTAACACTTTTCTTATTAAACGATCTGCTCCCACTAGTGTGATGTGGTGTGGAGAAGGGGATACCAGCTCAGGAGTAGTCCTCGTCATCTAACCGACGTTTAAAATTACGAGGTCAGTCTCAAAATAGCCCTAGTGTTGCTTTAAAAACGGGACATTAATATAACTAAACTAAACTAATTAAACGATCATAACGCTCAGCAACTCATTTTATAGATCTTTTTAACATCTAAGACCCTTTCAAATTAATTACTTTGAAACGCAAAAACAGGTGCTATTTCAAGTTCCACCCAACCCTCTTTTCTTCATGTGTTAACATATTTGGATGCAAAAAGTGAGTCCTATCTTTGATAACAAAAAGATAAACCAATATAACTGCTCTGTATTTTTTCCACATTTTGATACTTTTCGTAACAATTCGACGGGATTAATTTTGAAAACGATTTTGTATTTAAATATATAGTAGTTTTATGACGCTTTTCTGCGTAGCATTTTTTATATGATAACGCGTGTATGAGTTTATAAAATAAAAATATATTTTGTCGTAAATCTTTCAAATTTTAATCTATGGAGTAGTGAACAATTTTAATGACATTTCTAGCATCAAAATTATGTAAATTGTAAAAGTATCATTTTATGTTATAAAAGTTTTAGATTGTGTTTCCATATCTTATAAATCATTTTTAGAGTAGTAAAACTTTTTATGATCTTTTTAAAAAAAAATTTTGATGTGGTGAAAAAAACATTGTACCGAAAAACATTGTAAATTTTTTATCAAAAATGCAATTTCAATATTAGACGTCAAAATTAAACTTCACTAGTAGCAAGATTTGATAATAAAATGTGGATACGAAGGATGCAATTTACAGACATTGTATTTTGTATAATGTTTATAAATTTTAATTTTTTTTTATTCCAATTTTTTTTTACGTATCATCGAAATGTTTTTTAAGCTTTTTCTTATTAAAAACTTTCAGACAAAAAAAATTCACCACAAAACTTTTTATCGTTTTTTTTAATCATTGATGCTTAATTTAAATTTTATGTATATAAAGATTCCTGCAAAAAATAAAGTTCCTATGTGCGCTGAATTTCCAATTTTCTGTTTCTTACACATACTTCTCATGCTTCCATCAAGGTAAAAAGACAGCTTAAGTACATAACCATCTTTTTTTATTATTATTAAAGTTTCGTATGTGCTGCAAATTGAATGGGTTTAAATTAGATAGTTAAATTACATTTTCAAATTATTTACAAGCTCTGAATATTTAAAATTAAGGTGAAAAATTTAAAAACTTTCTTCACAGTGTCAAAATGTTTTTAAATTTAGGTTTTTTTTTTTTTTTTTGCTTTGTTTGATTTTTGAGTAATTTAAAATTTGTTTTCTATAAAAATTTCATCTTATAAATTATTCATTAAGAAATGTTTTAATTTATATGCTTCAAATGCTTTATGCAAGTACACTAGATTTTATTGTTACAACAAAATTAAAGATTATATTTACTATAGCACGTATTATCTGAAAGTCCACTTATTGAACGAATAAGTAATTCATTTTCTTTATTTCTACTGCTATGTGTTTTGCTTTCATATTATAAAGATGTTTTTTAGTTTTATGATTAAAGGATCATTTTTGTAGTTTGGTTTTATTCAATTTTGCTGTGGTCTTGCTTAGATTTTAAAAAAAAATTGAAATAATATTTTGTTTGTTATTGTATAATTTATTGTCTTTAATTTTGTGATATTAATTCGTATTTCCAAAACCTCAATTTCTTGGGATTTTCGGGTCATGAGAGGTCAATATTTTAGACGAAAATCAGACCCCTCCCCCCTCACAGAAAAAAACCGGGTTTGAATCCCAGCCTGAAGATGACCCTTGAAAAAGTCTTCAGGTCGGATTCATATTTTACTTCTTTTTGGTTCCTTTTTTTTGCATTTAATATTTTTTTCCAATTTGGTTAAGTTCATTTGTGTTTTAATTGTAGCAGTATCAGCGCTCTGTAAATACAATGTATCATTTATTAGTTTGGTTCAGGAAATATTTATTTATATTTGAATTTCATAATGATGTTTTTTATTGATACTTTCTTAAGGAATTCAATGTAATTTCGAAATTTCCTTTATAGATACTTTTCTTATACTTGTGAGGGTTTTAAATATATCTTCTGTCCTTTAATACGCTAAATGCTGCACGACTCTCTAGTGATTGATTACACTATGATTATATGATGCATTTTTTAAAAATAATTAGGGGATGTTAAAGTGTTATTTAATTAGATGGAGAATTTCGAATCAAAAGTTTGAGTCATGGTAGATTACGTGTTAATCATTATAGTGGTCGACAGACGCGATTTTTAGATTTTCAAATTTAATTTAAAAACAAATTGTTTATTTTATGTGCCTTTTCTTGAAATTCCGAGGCAAAATATTTTTGAATTTCAAAACTTCGAAGAAATATAAAAAAGAATGATTTATCTTCTTCGAAATCTTATTTCTAAGGGCTTAACCCTTTGCACTCTGAAATAAAATGAGATGAATTATCATATATAAATTAAATATAAAGAATCATTTTTGTGCCTAGAAAACTCTGAAATATTTGTAGTTTGTTACAATTCTTAAAAATTAGTATAAAAATGTTTACTATCATAAGTCTTCTATAATAATCATGATCCTAAACATATTAAAAAACGATTCATGATGCAGTCAGAGTGTACATAAGAGTGCAAAGGGTTAAACATATTCAATCAAAATAACTGGATACTTGCAGGATTAATTAGAATTCCTCACCCGTACAAAGAGATTCTGATTCGTCTTTTTATATTTTTCAGATGAAGAAGAGATCGAGTACAGTGCAGAGAAACGACTCGTTGACAAACTGATGCGAGGATACGACAACACAGTTAGACCCGTAAAAAATGCCTCAACGCCCATCGTCATACGACTCGGGATTACACTCACGCAAATTTTTGATTTGGTAAGTGAACTAGATAATTTCTAATAAATGTCTAGTAATTAAAGACCCATAGTGTTTAGTTGATATATTTTAGATTTCGAAGCTTGTTTGGGACTCGATTCCAACGAAGAATGTCATATAAAGTATCTAGGGCCTACTTAATAATTATGACCAAACATAATCCCACTAGTGTAATTCTGAAGCTTGGAGAGGAAGGCTGTCGATTGAGGAGCCGTCTTCAAGATCTGACCACGGTTTAAAAAGTTTAGTTTGTTTATATTTATAGAACAAGGTATAAATATAAACAAACTAAACTTGATATTAAGAAGATAGCGGAACTTAAAGTGCTCGAGATTTCTATTTTCAGATTCCATCACGAGAGCACTTTTTCTGCGTAGTATAAGAAGCAAAACCATAAATGTGCTTTTCTTTTGAACATTTTGAAATGAAATTTTGACACAGAATCATACCCTTTATACTGGTATTAAATTTCATTTATTTAAAGTATTGCTTTTTGGAGTAATGGCGTTTACATGCATAACAATGTACAGACCGATGTACAGATGGTCAAACCAGGGGCATATTTGATTAAAATCTTGATACAAATGTATACTTCAGGTGCTAAAATTGTTTAACAAATAATTTAATTCTTTTGGTTTTTTAAATTGTGATGTTTTTGTGTTCACTTGCATTCGGATAATAACATAACCAAATTTCTTGTTAATGGAATTTTGTACAAAGTTTAATAAAAGTCAACAAAATTGGTGTGAAAATCATTTACTAAATTTTATCCATCTAATTTAAACCGTTTTCGAGTTACCATGGTCATAAACAGATAATCATAGCTATACAAAGAGAGAAAAATATATTTCTGGGATTATACCTAACTTGGGAAGCAAAATTGTACTGAATCGCAGATTCGTCAAATTATGAGGTCGAATTTTTAGATGAAAAGAATTCTTTATGCACTTCTTGAATGAAAAAGTAAAAATTATTATTCCCCTTTTATTTAAATATATAGAACAAACATTAAGTATCATTCAAAATTCATTTTACAAATTGTTTGAGGGGGCAAAAAAAAAAAAACTAATATGTCACAGGAAATTATGATCGCACTATCCAATCAGATGAGCCTGAAGGCTCTGATCACAAGCGATGTAGCTGGATTTCAAAGCTGATCAGTTAAGTTTTCCTACAGCGTACCGTGTCGCCAAATATATGCACATTTCTCCGGAACCTATGTGGATACGAGAACTTTCTGTAGCACGTGTATGTGTTTGCATGTATTTCCCAAGTGCAAATTATCGTCTAATGCGGGTTTATATTCGGCCAGCTATAAGACGGGCAGTAGGCAGCGCATGTGCAGAAAGGGACAGATTCACGTTTGTCACAATTTTATACGACAGATTCAGGCATTCCATGCTTGGCTATAAATTACTATTTTAGTTTCCTTAATTTTATTTTTTTACTGTGAATCGTATTAAAATGGTGGATATTTACACAAAGAAATGTGGTAAAATAAAAAAAAAATAGGGTCAGCATACCTAAACTGGAAAAACTATTAAAAAAATGACAATGAAAAAGAAAAAAATACATTTCGACATCAGAAAGAACAAGAGCAAAAAATGTAGGATTTAATTTGTCATAAGTGATAAAAAAAAATTTCTCGCCAAACAAACCGCCAAATTCTACAAACGCATGCTCTGTAAGAACAAATTACAATACAGCGGCTTGTTGTTGTCCCGTCGTGACAGCTACTTGCCATTGTCCAAACGGCATTTTTCAGCCTTTCAACGCATGCCTATTGGCAGAATGCAAACCCGTCATAATAGAAATCATATGACATTGATTTATACCTTCAGGCTTATGTTTATCTTCATTCTGTTTTTATGCTCTGTGGTCGTCCTATCTAGAACCATGTTCCTTAAATATGTAAGTGAAAGTATTTTTATTACATTAACATCATTATGATATTACATAATGTATCATTGTGTTTATAGATTATTTTATTCCTCTCAAAAGACTAAATTGAACATCTAAACTATATATAATCTTTGTTTTATAAAATATTTTAGAGTTGTTAACGCTGTCATTACTTTTGCAGAATTTTATCTAATA
This sequence comes from Argiope aurantia, assembly GCA_026543865.1. Classification (NCBI taxonomy): domain Eukaryota; kingdom Metazoa; phylum Arthropoda; class Arachnida; order Araneae; family Araneidae; genus Argiope; species Argiope aurantia. The sequence continues at coordinate 356,421 of JAPMOR010089779.1, forward strand.
TGGCGATATATCAACTCTCAACTACGTCTAATGTGTATATATATATGTAAATAGCAGCTAATAATATAACTGTGCGCATTAAATATGTAATAAATATGTTTATCAAGTTCCAGCCATTTATCTATTAGTTATTGTGGAAATATAAGCCAGAGTTGATTGCTTCCAAAGAAACGTCTGTTATAAATATTTCTTACATTCCACCTTTTTAAACTTATGAATCTATGAGCAATTTAAATACACGTACAACGTTTCGAAAATTACTTTAAGATGAGAATTGCAGTATGATGAGAAGATAAGTAGAATATATAATATTATTGGATGCTATCGGAAATTGTTGAGAAATAACTTACTCTTTAAGTAAGAAGTTTTAAAGTAATTTATAATTAACTTAAGCAACAACTTTTATTACTTAAAATTATTCTTTCACACATTTTTAAAAATGTACTTTTTCTTATGATATACATTGTGTATGAGTTATTGGGATTTCGAACAAAAGCAATTATCACACAGATTTTGTAAAGAACCATAAGTATATGAGCTGCCTATGAAAAATATTTCCTGCCAAAAGGTTGAAAAACAGTTAATTGGATGTAATTATGTAATAGGGACCATTTCATCAATTACGAGTTTAGCATTACAAACTATTACTTACGTTACGTTGGATAAATTTTCAGAAGAATAATCTCCAGCAAAAGATTCGACACGGTATTGGGATAATATTCTTAAGTCAAATATCTTGCAGATTTTTGTTGGTAAATGATGGTTTTGCTTCTAGCTCCTCATCATCAGTATCCTTATGTTGTATGCCATCATTTGTTCGATTCATGAGTGCGTAGCAAATTGTTCTCTATGTTGTTGTTTTTTCCTGTCTTCCAATTCACATCAAAGTTGAACCAGAATTCAAAGTATTCTACTAAAAGGTCTGCTGACTTTTCAATGAATTAGGGCTATTTCCTTTATTGGTCCTAATAAAGCATCCTTCCTAAACCACCTGAACATCGAAATTGGTCACTATAAGTGAATTATTGATCAATAGAACTGCTTGATTTTCTATGCATTCAGATGCGAGAAATCTCTTTGCCATTTTGATAAGAACCAAGAGCACTATAAGTGGCGGTATCGGCACATTTTTCATCTAACAGCTGTTTCAATAATCTTTTTTTCTGATTAATTTAAGTCCATATGATGTTGTATATATTTATGCAAAATTATATGCAAAAATTGCAGTTTACATGCAGACTTATGCTCCGAATTACTCGAATCAGGCTTACGTCGATTCCACTGCAATTTCAAAGCTTCGCTATATGTATAAAATCCATAAATTCAAAATTCCGTAATGTATTTTTTCCTAGATTGAACTTATTTTCTTTGATATATTTAAATCTAAAAGAAATGAGATCTTTTCAAAAAAATTATTTACATACAAGATTCCCAAAGTAATTTCTTCTTCGAAATGTTTATTCCAAACATCCATGAAATTAATAAAAAATTAGTGTTGAATCTAAAGATTAACGTTGAATCCAAAATAAACTGAGTTCTCAGTAGAGGCATTTGGATATTTTGCAGTCAGAATCCGAAACCTTTAAATTTTAGTTCTCTGTTACTCAAGCATGTTTATTTCCTATTATAATTTTTAAATTAAAGAAAATTCTTCAATTCAGGGGATTTGCATAGTTACTTTCTCTAATATGTTGCATATAAAGATAATGAATTGTAATGGTTTAAAATTCAAACTCGGGATTTTGACGAGTATCCACATTTCAGACCCTTTTTCTTTTGAGACAATTCTGGGACTTTGTTCATATCAATATTGAAACGCTGAAGAACGAAACTTCAATTGTCTCTAAATAATTTCTTGGGTTACAAAAGATCACCAAATGATAAAATTTTTAAGATTCGCATCGTTCAAAATGGCTTCAATTTCTAGATTTTGACCATCTTTTTTGAAAAATTCTTTGTTTTTATTGCGAAGAAAAAGACATTTGAATCGATCTTCTCTAAACTTTCTAACATATTTGTATTTAACATATTATTCCTCCTGCGTAAAGATTGTGGATATTGGATAAGACAGTGAATGCGAGTGCTCAGATTTTTATTTTCAGAATCCCTCTAAGCAGAGTTACGTTTCATAATATAGTAAAAAAAAAAAAAAAAAAAAAAAAAAAAAAACATGAAGATGCATTTCTGACACCTTCTCTTCGACGAATTGAAACCAAACATCGAGTTGGATCTCAACTGTAGTCATAAGATGGCATATCAAATTTCATTTAAGTCGATGTATTTTCCATTTATTTTGCTTATATGTATACTAAACTATATAGGCAATTATTTGACAGATATACATCATGTATACTAATTCTGTGCACCAAATTCTATCTATCTAGCTCTTCTTTTCCATTTTAACAGGTATTCGAATAGCCGAATAGAAGTTCTTCGAATAGATTTTACTTAAAATTAGATATAAAATAACGAATTTGGTTTTAAAGACTGCATAACAAATTTCACCCTCCTTGGTGAAAGTATTTTGTTCACAGAGAGACTTAATATCAAAAATTGCGTTTTTCGGACTCAAAGAGGTGTGAGATATAAAAATTCATCAAAATATCGAGTTCAAACTTTTTCAGTAATTGTAATGCTTTTCTTTATATACTTAAGGGGTACAATGGACGAGAAAATGTGTCTAAAACTGCGGGTTCTTACCTTTTAGGAATAGTTAGATTGAGAATAATAGTCTTCAAAAAGAATTATTTTGATAACTACATTCGTTTTCTCAATATTAGTTTTTGCATTGATATTAAGATATCACTTCCACTTGTTTTACATTAGACAGCTGAAGTATGACACAGTTTCGTTTTCATTCAATTCATGAAGTTTTAAAATACTAAATATTCCATGTGCATCATATTTTCAGTTACAACCCTGAAATTTTTCTGTTATGGTATTATAAACATATGGTGATATAATTTTACATAAATAGGTCATTTTTGAATTTTTATTGCAATTTTTATTCGAGTAACATTACTAAAACGATTTTTAAATCTTTTCAAAAATGTTAAATAATTTAAATCAAAATTGTGTTTTCAGTAAAATTAAGCATGCAAATATTGTATAGAATTAAAATATCTGAAATAATGCGCATGGAAGAAATTTGAAATTTTGTAATATTTTAATACTTTTTTTAATTTATTAACTAAAAATTCAAAAACTTACCAATGAATTTTAATGAAAAATGTTTTATACCATTAAACTGATATAATACAATCGGTATGAAAATTTCAATTAAACTGGTATGATGCAATTGGTATGAAAATTTGTTCTGAAAATAATATTTTTTGTTTGTTTGTTTTAGCGTCTATTGTGTTCTTAAACGAGAAAGTAGAAACTTATTTTCTGGCGCTATTTTGGCAAAAAAAAAATCTCACTTGAACGAATTTTGGATAATAAAAGTTCGATAATAATTTAAATATTTCATTTTCGATATTTAAGATTGAATGTGTTTGTTATATTGAAAATTCTTAACCTAACAAATTCGGAATCTTATCAATGAATTTCAAAAGGTCCTGATTCAATCCAAATTTTAATCAGATCCTTCTTTATTCACGATACATATACAAAATTTCTTGCCTGTAGTATGAGGCATATAAAATGAAAAGAATTTCGACATATTCTTTTCATTTTATATGCCTCAAAGAAAATCCTATTTATAAACTTGAAATATAGTCTTACATTTAGAAAAAAATCACAAATATTTTAGTATGCTTCTTTTGGCTTTATTATTCCGAGTGAACTTGCTTTGCTGAAAGTTTTCAATATGCAAAGGGAAAAAAATAAATCCTTTCAAAAATGTATCTTTACTTAAACCAATAAGAATCCCAAACTAGTTTCTACTTCTGAAAGTCCAATTCCAACCATCCATAAACTTATCGAAAGGATTTGCTACTGAATTTAAAATAAATTGAGTTTACAAGATTTCCAAAAGATTCTTCAGTCAACTAAATCCCACTCATTTTGCCTTTTCTTTCGTGTATGGTGATTTCTTAATATGATATTTGAATTTGTATATCATTTTAAGTCCAACGGACATTTCTATAGGATCAGTAAAAACGTGTTCTCTATATAAAATATTTCCTTAATAAGTTCCGTTTTTTGATGATATACAGAGCCAAAAGAAAGTAAACACCCATGATTGGTATAGAAAATGTTTTATTTCAAGCATATTGACATATATACACACACACACAATTATTTATTCATATAGAATGCAACAACTTGTAAACGTTTAATTAAATCAAAATGCAAAAAGAAATAAATAGAAAAGCATCAAATTTCATGCGTCAAGAAAAGTATACAAAGAACACTGATACCGACAAAATCAATGAAAACTGTAATATAAATATTTTGTCTGCAGTCCTTTAGATATCTTCCTCGGATATTTCCTTTCCGACACGACATTAACGACGGTGCATCATTTAGAGGTTTCCTTTCTTTATTCTTTAATTTTGATTGTTAAAAATATCTACAGAATGGTAAGATGTAAATTAATTTTTCGGAGAAATACAAATTGAAGCAATGATTTATTTTTCGGAGTAAAAAACAAATTCTCGTATAAGATGAATAATTATGCATCGAATTACTTTTCAGAGAGCAAAGGGTTAATCGTCTAGACATAGATGTGACCAGTTTTGTTGTTAGTTCGAGAAGGGATTTTTTTTTTGTCATTCTTTTATAACTCTTCTTTGTTAGAAATGGTTCTTTGGCGTATATTTTTTTTTCAAGATATGTCCATAAATTTTCAATGGGGTTTAGATCTCATGACTGTGGAGGGGTGGTCTAAAGTTTTCGCAACACTATAGAGTAACAATTCTTTCATCATCTTTGAGTGTTTGTGATCGTTACCATATTGAAAGTTCCAGCTTCGTGACAATTCCGAATTCGCAACACTGGGAACAACATTCTTTTAAAATATTTAGGTAATCCATTTTGTTCATTTTAGATTTGACAAATATTAAATTACTGACTCCTGCAGCCTCCATACATACCCAGATCTAACAGATACACCCATATGTTTAATTGTTTTAGCTTAATATTTATTACTGGATTCTTCATTCTTTGGTCTCCATATTTTTCGAACTTCTGCGTAGCAAACAATTAAGTTTTTTTATTCTTTCTCATTACTAAATAAAATATCATTCCAAAAAATTTTATTCGATTTTATGCATTGCATGGGGATTTCTTAATACGATATTTGAATCTGTATAGCATTTTAAGTGCAACAAATAATGCTATAGAAAGTAAAAATGAGGTTCTTCGTATAAAATGTTTCCTTATTAAATTCCGTTTTTGGACGATATATATCTGCTACAGTTAGTATCATTCTTCAAGCAATCCTAGATGTTTTTTATATTATAGTATTTATATTCATTTACTCGATCCATTTGTTCGAATACTCATATAATGCCCTAAAAGAATCATTAATATCAATGTAAGTCGGTTAATCAATTTATTTTTTCTGTAACAGTTACATCTATCATTTGATATATATATTGTTGTAGATATAGACAGATTTCTTTGCTGATTGTATGCTATATGCGATCAGATGTGTGATAGATCAATGTCCATGGTTTGTCAGTTGAAGTAAGAAGTCTTTCAATGCTTTCTTTTTCTCATTTAACAAAACAAAAAAAAAATACTCATTTATTTTATTCTCTCAATTGCGTATAGTTATCATTTGTATTTTTTTACAATGATGGGTGCACTGTGAATTATGCTTTCCCAATAGTGTTCAGGCCTAATTTTTTTCAATTTGTGGTACCTTCATTGTCTGTTGTCATCTTTCTAGATTTCATTATAAAGCATTATGATATAAAATTAAGTCTTCTTACTTGGTGTCATGTTCTTAGTTTTATTGTAAAAGAAAATAGAACTTAACCCTAGAATGCATGATTTTTTTTTTTTTTTTGGAAAAACATGTTTGTAAGTATAGCTGCATATAATTTAGGAAAATTATTTAAAAGAATTTAATTACTTTTAATATTTTTTAAAATTAAAGTGCGCCAAATAGCTGCATTAATAATTAAACAATATTCCATGGAACACGTCACATTACAATAATTCTGCAATAAAAATTAAAATCACTTTTTACCAATATGTATTTTTGCGATGCAAAAATCATATATTTTGATAATATTTTAAATGGCGGAACTATTTATACAACAGACGTTCTGGTATTTTTCTAAAATTCTAGTTTAATCAAGTTCTAGTACCGCAATTAACAATAATCGGTTTTTTATACAAATGTTCATCAAAAAGCATTTAAAAAGAAATCTCGAAGCACTCGTTATTGCCCTTTGGAACAGTCATGCGAAGCTTATAAATGGAAATAAATACGTGTAGCTAAATAGGTATATGATGCACTGTAGGGTTAAATCTATGGGAGTTAGGGTTAAATCTATGGCCTGATTGCTTTCTTGTAAACTTTCTAATACATGAACTTGTTTATCATTATCTGCATGCTATTGGCAAACAGTAGTTTTGAACGAGCTAATTAGCATACCATCTTATTAGATTTATTTAACGATAATTGCTGAAATATGATTGATATAAAAATACAATAAAACCGAATGAGAAATTTGGACGCCCTTTATCTTACCGATCAAAAATAAGATTTGATATAGAATTACAATTGCAAGGTCACATCCCAAAATGCATTGCTTAAGTCGTGATTTCAAGAATCATTTCATTTGCAAATATTCGAAAATACAGACAGATGTTCAACTCTTTGACAGATTTAACTCAAAATTTGAAAAGTAGCGATATTTTAGATGCTAAAAGATTTTTCATTTGGTAGTTATTGAGTTTACTTGTACTCAAAGAACTGGTGAAATTGCTCCAGAATGGATTTCGGTTAAAATTTGAAAAAAAAAATTTATAAATTTTGTTTAAAGTCCGTACAGCAAGTTTCATCTCTGTCAGACAAAGCATTTCTGAGTTATCGTGTTTACAGACAGACAGACATAATTACGTTTTTCTAACTCAGGAAAATTTGAAATGTGGAGAAATGTCAAAATCTCGATTTCGAATGTTTTGACGATTACAATGTTTTCTATAAATTTTGCATACGATAAATTAAAAATGAGATGGGTTTAGAAATACTTTGCATTTTATGTGCCATTTGTGTATTTTTTATAATTTGTTATTAATTAAACATTTTTAGAAATATATCAATAAATATAAAAGAATATAATTTTATATAATAAATATAAAATATATCTTCGGTATAATCGATAAAAAAAGTTAAATTAAGTTAAAAAATTGGAAATTGAAATAATGAAACTACGATTAAAAAAAGTTAGAAACAAAGTTTTTTTATTCCTAAACTTCTTTGAATTTAAAGTTTATATTTTAATAGCAATACCGACGGCTAAGGCTGTAACGACCTCGGACTACCATAACACACATCCTACAATATAAAATATATCCTGTAACCTACTTCACAAATAGTTTCTTAATGATACCTTATAAGTTGTTTATACCGGTCAATAATTCCTGTTAAATAAATTAATATTAATGAAATAACTCACATCTGACGTATTGAGACTCAGAGAAATTGAAAAGATAACATAAATCAAAGCCAAATTATAAATGGAAACAAAATCAAAATGAATGCAGAATTGATTTTTGTTTTTTTATGCAACAATGACAACGCGTGTTGAACTGCAAACGATAAAATCAAAATAATTTAATTAAATTGAATGCTTAAAAAGAGTTAAGTCAATTAGAAATTTTCCTTTTTAGGATATAAAACTGTATAAAAATATTTTCACGTTTTTTCATTACTTAATTCTTGTTTGGCACTTTACCAAGACTACGAAAAAAAAATGATTTTCCCCCAAAAAAAGTCGAAAATATTTAGATTTTTCTAGAAAAAGATTAATTCAAAATCCATGAAAAAAGATATTACGACCGTTTTTCATTCAAATAAAAAAAATGTACGAATTATTATGAGACAATTTTGAAAGAGAAACAAAAATAGAAGTCGGATGAAGACATTTTAATTTTAGAACTTAAAAATTTTCGAAAAAATGGTCCATATTAAAAAAAAACAATCAAAGCATAGTTTGTAAAGAGTTTGATAAACGTTCATCAAACGTTAAGATATTTTAACAAAGTGACAATTATTTTTTCTAACATATGTCTCCCCCCCCCGCCTCCATCTATTTCTTTCTGAAATTACTAGTAATGGTAGTAGGCGCTAACGTAATCGAATCATCATCATAAGGGATACAAAATAGCGAATTCAAATTTTCAAATCCCTCCTTCTGATTATAATTGTAGTTCTGATTTCGAATTTTGGTTTCAGTTAGTTGCGAAAAGTGTGTCTAAAATACAATTTCAATTTCCGAATATTATGAACCTTATTCCAAAGATTAATCATCAAAACTTCATTGAAGATTCATGTAATAAATTCAATTAAAATGCTACATTCACGCCAAAGTTTAATATTTCGTAACTGTTGTGCGCCAGTGCTATGCAAAACATTCTCTATCTAGCTGAAGTTTACATTTTCTTTTTGCAGGGAATAACACCTTTATTAGAAATTATGTGAGAGAGTTTGGAGGAGAGCACTTCTGCTGGTTAGAGACTGATAATCTTATTTCAATGCTTATCGATAAGAGACTGGGATTTCATCTAATAGTACATTGAGATTTTAGCCTATCTACCTCCTCTCCTTTTAAGACTATAAGTCATTCATATACAAGTGAATGAGAAATTATTTAACTGTAAAAGCAAAAAAAATGCAGAAACCTCCTTTTATATGAAAAAAAGATTGCATCAATTCCAAGTAAGATAATCTTATTAAAAAAACGCCGTCGCGTTGCATTTTACTTATTCATTGCTTTCTTCCCTCAAGATGATACAATAGAAGAAACTCGATTCTTTAAGATTAAATATTTGTTTCTTTGAACGTGACTTGTAAATGAAAATATCTTTTTCCCCCTTATGATGGAATATTTACATTCGGATGATGTTCTTTTTGCCTCGGAATAACAAAGAATAAAAAAATGAGACGAGTTAGAGGAGAGACGATTTTGGTGTAGCATCCAATTTTTTCTGGTTTCTCAAAGAAAGGACAAGTCTGATTCAATAAATTGCGAAAACATTTATATGAATATAGTTGTGTGTTATCATGTATTCTCCACCCCAACCCCCTATGTTCTTATGTTTTAGAAAGCTGTCGACAAACAAATCTTCTTTGGTTTGTATTTTTTGCTGTCAAATAAAATGCTAAAAGGAATAATAATTTCAGTGATTGGATATTGTTATTCATTTATCTGCTATATGAATAAAATTAAGTAGTTCTATGTAACTTGCGATGATTTTTTCTCTTATTTCATTAAAATTGATTTATTTATAGTAACTAATTTATTTGAAATTCTGACATCATTATGTTTTTAGTTATTCCAAATGTTATGATTTTTATTCAATATTGAAATAGTTGATAAACTATTAAAGTTATTTTTAATTAAAAATTACTATTTCAGTATCGCATCTATATAATAGTAAATATAAAGATTTATTGAACTGTCATCCTTTTATGGAATTACATGGCGGCAGTAAATTATAAGCTTTGTAATTATTTAAAACGTTGAAATTTCAACAATCCTTTGAACCTTGATCCCATTACTAGTCCAACTTAATAACTTATGATTCATTGCCAGATTTAATAGGTAGCTAGCCTTGAATCTTATAATATTTGGTTTAATAGGAACTCAAATTCATGAAGATATCCCTCTAATTCAAGCGACTGCTATACAGCTTATAAAGCAGGATGATACAGAAACTGGAAGAAATTTTAGAAACATAATGGTCGATCAACAAATGTAGATAAAACCATCCGCGTGCTTGGTGGCTGACACGCTTTAAATCTGTCGTGGTCACAAAATCCTCCATGTCGAGAGTAATACCACTGGGGGTACTGGATCAGAGATTATCGTTTTCTGATTCAGGTCTAAATTACGATCTGTGGATGAGTGAATGAAATGCATGAATGAAGTTCGCCCCCTTAAAAAGGATTGTGACGTGTGTGCATGTAGCTAAGTCGTTCTCTTGGCCCTAGTTGGCGCTACTATTGAAACAAGAGAAAAAACCCCTCAGGCTTAAATTCGGCTGTCTCGGACGGCGGGGCTTGTCCGTGGCAAGTGCCATAATTACAACAACAACAACAGATAAAATCATTTACATATAAAGATGAAATTAAACCGGGTTAATCTTTCCAAAATTGAAATTTATTAGTTGCAAAGTTCAAATTTTTAACGATCGCAAGACCTTTTACTTTACGAAGCTTTGAATTAAATAAGATAAGTAATACAATGGCATGCCGTTGTTCAGTGTATCATCCTTTATTCTGGAATAAGCCTAATTTTCTTCTCGTTCATGATTTTGTCATATTATTAAAAACAATGTTTAATGTCGCCAAATATATAGTTTTTCATCCCGTAGTTCAGTGATTTTATAAAGCATGTGATTTAAAATTTCTTTTTACTTTATTTAAATACCCCAAAAATTATGCCGCATTTTACAATTTTCTTTCGCTAAGCAGCATTAAGCTTCAAAATTTTGGAATTCCATTTTTTTTATAACTGATAATATAAAAATTAAAGAATGCTCCGTTTTAAGCAGACGTTACTGAAGTTTATTAGTCTAATTTTCTTCCAGGAGTTTAACCCTCTTTTGCATGATTTTTATTTTTTTATTTTTTTAAATAGATCAGAGTGATATAATTCATGCTCTAGATTACAGGAAAAATTTTTAAAAAATCCTAGTATAAATATATAATATAAAATAATTTTAAAAAATGTACAATGAAAATATTCATCAAACAAATTTGCATTTACTCTCGGTACAAAATCTTCAATGTTCCTTTCTTCTAAGTTTCTCCACTCATTACCGCTGTTATTAGCAAAAACATCTCAGATCAGCTATAAAAAAATAATTCAAGAAATCGCACGTTTTTTCCAACTACACCAGCAGCGGAATGATTAGTTCAAACCCGCTATGATTGTGGTATTTGTTTTTTTATAGCTAAGTTTCTTATTACGCAATAGTCGTGAAAAGTTGCCAGCAACAACCAATTTACAGTATACCTGTTTTGAGTATAATTTTTTGTTCACTAAATGTTATTTTCACAGTAATATTTAAATTAAAAGTAATTAAACTAAAAAAAAATTAGTAATAAATTTGGTTATTTTTTCATTGCTATATTATTTGCATTATTCTTGCTTTGTTTTTTGGACTACAGTGTAGATATTTAAAAAAATATTTATTTCTTTGAAAACAGAGAAAATTGTTGAAATATTAAAAATAAATAACTTTGAGTATAAGATTGAGAACAATATGAAATATAAAAAAATATTTACAGACTTATCGGAAATTATTAAAAGTTGAATGGTTGACAGACATATTGAAGAAAGAAATCTGTTTTTGTTCTTGGCAATAAATCACGGATTAGTGCATTTTACTAGGGTATATAATCGGAAGAAATTGATTTCAAATCACTCAGCAATAACAAGATAAAAAAAATATCTGCTCGATTTACCAACTCGATGAGGGAAAGCATTATTTCCTTCTCCATTCATTCCTTATTTCCATAAATTTAGATGAATCATTAACCTCTCAACTGTTTTGCCCGAGTGCCATACGTGCATCGATTTATCGAATTTTGATAGTTATAAGTAAAAAATAAACCATTCATAACGATTATAATTCAATACTAAAATTACTTCGAATACATAGATAAGTCAAATATTCAATGGATTTCTATTTGAATCAAAAGAAAATATTCCCTAAATAGGTGTCATCTTATTAGATAGTAAAGAAAATGAGACAATTAAGGGGTTAATAACTTCTAGAGCTCCGGAAAAATAGGTACATAGCACTGCAATAGGTTATTGGGTCAATTTTTGCTATGTCTTCGCCTTCATTTTCAAAGCAAAAAAATTATAAATTCATGCATCTTTATGGTCATTAATTAGCAATTCTCCATAATCAACAATAACTACATAATCTATGTCTATCATTTGACCACTCAAGCCCAACAGTCACATTTTTGCACTTTCAGACATTTGGATTTCGTAGGCATTCTATGTTCCGATTTTATTATAAATTGATACAAGAACATTTTATGAATTGCTTAACAGTAAATAAAAAAAAATCAGAAGTTAAACAATATTGTTTACGGGTATCTTGAAATTTCATTCTGTGATAGGCCATCATCTGTTTTATATTAAGGTTTAGAGATTTTCAGTTACTTCTAATATATACAAATATAGCATCCAAAATAGATTTTATGTACTTAATTTTTTAACTTGCTTTTTTGTGTCGGCTTTCATGCCAGTAACGAGATAATTTTTAATGACATAAATATAAAAGGACGTTTCATAATTTTGCTGTGCCTTCTCATCATCATGTTTAATATTCGACATGAAAGCCGACACAAAAAAATCAAATTAAAACAATATGTATATAATGTTTATTTTGTATGCTATAGTTGCGCACATTTAAAAAAATAGAAAATCTCTAAACATTAATGTTAATAGTAATGTTTTGAGGTGTTCTGTAACATAATATGTATTCAACTCTAGCGTAAAAAATAGACTTTATGTACATATTTTTTTAATTTGCTTTTTTGTGTTGGCATTTTAAGTAACAGAATCTCTAAACATTAATATAAATGTTTAGAGATATTCTGTCACTTAAAATATGTACACACCAGAATACAAAATAATTTTATGTACATATTCTTTAATTTGTTTTTATTGTGTCGGGTTTCATCAATGTGATGTCAGTGTCTCAATATGAAGTTTTTTGAATTAAAAAATATAAAAGAAGGCTTCATGTTTAGAATCGCCAGGTCCGATTTTAATTAGAGGAATGTTAAATTTCCCGTATATTTTGTTGATGAAACATAACTATAGGCTGGTGGCTTACTTGAACACTTCCAGTTAAAATTCTGTCGAAGTTCAAACAGACCAAAATATTTTCCTTTTCAATTTCTTTCATAATATTTCTCATAGTTGACAACAACTTTAAAAAAAAGATGCCTCCACAGAGTCATTTCTTTTTTTCAAAAAAAATAATAAAAAATAAGCACTTTTCGTATCATATACCAAAATCTTTAAAAGAAAAGTTTTGTTTGCAGTACTTTGGCCGATAAGAATCTTATCTTCCTATCTGTGTGTCCATCCAGAGAGAAAAGTAATGCGCAGAATCTTTCAAGATGAAAAATACAATGAAGCGGACATCATGATCTGTGACCGCTCGAGATTGAAAAAAAGTCAACAAGAAAAGACATATAATCTCCGGAATAGGGACCAATATTGCCCTAAGAGCTGGATGGAAGCTGAAATAAAACTGTTTGGTTTCGGCAGTTGTTTTTGATAGCGTCTAAAGTATGGTTTTAAAGAACTTTGCCTCGTGGTTCTGGAGGCAATCAATAAGTTTCAGTTTCAAAACAAATCTGACAGATTTGTCATCTTTTGAAGATTACTTTAAAACTTGATTTCATCTTTGTTTTCTTGATATTTTTATGTTAAATTTGTGTATATGTTTTGGAAAGTAAAGCTTGTCTATTTAACCAGCTAGCTGTTTCGACCTCTTCGAAAAATGCCTATCTAAACTGTGTCGCCACAATTGAGGGTTGACGAGTATACTCGTCGAACACAGAGTATGTGTAATAAGAAATTGTTGTAATGAAATGACTTTTATTTTTTAGTTTAGTAATCACATTTATTTATTTAAACTTATATATTTTGCATATGAACGAAAAGAAATATAAAAAATTAATTTATTATTTTAATTTGCTGTTAGGGAATGGTATTGAGAATCCTCATCCCAGTTTTCATTACCAAGTGCGCCACTTATTGAATAGTCTAAAATAATTTATGGTTGCCTAATTGCTTCTGGGATGACTGTTATAACACATTACATTTAAGAGAAACAATTCATATTATATGCGGGGTTTTTATAATTATTAATATCTTTTATTTGTTAATTTGATTTCGATTTGGCCTCAAAATATTTTAAGCAACTTGAAATGTACAAATATGTTTTTTTTTTTTTTTTTTTTTTTACTAAAATTGTAATTTAAACTGCAACTTACTACTCCTGGCGAATAAACTCGTCATAACGCAAAACGTTGTACTTATTCCATTGCGAGTATACTTATCAAATTACGCTAACTGGCCAAAAACAACTATAAAATAATAAACTAAGTTTTTTCTTCTTTTTTTCTAAAGAATATATGTAGAAACTACATAACCTTTAATTATTTTTATTTTCTCTTACACATAGTATAGAGGAAGTATATTAATCGTCAAAGAATTCAAGCTAGCGATTTTGACGAATCTTGCATGTTTTAGACCACCCTGAATTCGAAAAACAACTTTTTGGACAATGTCCGTCTGTCTGTTTGTCTGTGACAACGATAACTCAAAATCGAGTTGAGCTAGACAGTTAAATTTTAGTCTTTACCCACAATTTCCAGATTCCTGTCAAATGTTCAGTAAAATTTGTTCAGAGGAAGGTCGTCTGTCCGAATTTAAGATGACAAGATAATCAAAAACCTAAGAGAGCTAGATAGATAAAATTTTCTATACAAATTTAGCATCTATTGAGAAGACACTTATCAAATTTTGAGCCAAATTCAATCATGAGTTCCCTTTCTGTCAGTTCTGTACTTTCAAATATATGTAAACGCAATTACTCAAATTCAATTTACTAAAGATATCAAATTTGGGTGGGATTTTTTTACAACAAGTGCAGTTTTATGTGAAATTGGGTTTCAATCAATTGAGAAAAACGTGTCAAAAACAGAAAACACCAGGGATTAATCGCCAAATAAGTCGCCAAGGATGACACGATAGATTCACTAAAAATGCTAAATTCACGCTAAAGGTTAATATTTCGTAGCTAATGTACGCCAATACCATGTAAGGTTAGTATGAGAGAAAATTTTGGAAAGACTACACCTTTTGATTTAATTATTCATATATATTTATAATGTCTTGTTTAATTAATTTTTATTACTATATTGTGTACTTTACTTCCCATGAATCTCTTTGCGCAAATGTTATTTATCGCAATTTTATACCTTTTGAATCTCTAACTTGTAATAATAAAGATGAATGTGTGTGTATGCAATACCAACACATACGATATTTTTTTATATTCAGTATTTAAGATAGAATCGTTCCACTTTTATTATCATTGTTATAACTATTTCAGTTCAAAAATCATTATGTTAATATAAATAGATCAGTGACACTATATTTATTTCAAAATATGCGATATTTCATTAATTAGAAAAAAAAATTCAAAAAAAATCAACGACCTAACAATTCAACAAAAAATATTATTAAAAGCCCGCTCTCAATCCTAATTTACATAAAGAAAAACCTTTAATTTTATTCATATAATAGTTTCCTTTCCAGGAAAATAGGTTATTTTTAATAATTAATTAATAAATAAAAATAACCTTTTTTTTTTAAATTTTACTTAAATTGCTTACTCGGACTTTCATTCGATGATAACATCAAATCGTTGGGCAATTTAAAAACGTGTTATTTTAAGTCTTGCATATGTTTCTGTTCATTGTGTGCATGAACTTTCTTAATGGAAAGCAATCCCATTAGATCATAGCTCCATTAAAAACGCAATTGTATGGTTCTGCTCTCTTTTAGCATTCGCAGTATTCATAATTTACTTTCTATTCGTTTAGTAAATTACACAAATATTGAACAAAATCGTTCTTCTTTACTATTGAGCAATGGAAAAAATTCGTGCAAGAAAATATTGGATGAAACAATGAATTTCTTGTCAACAATATGATCTATTTGGAAATTAAGTAAAAAAAATTAAATAATTGCTAAAATCATCAAACATTTTCATTATTAAAATCATTAAGATATTTAAATTTAGGAAATTTAAAAACCATTTTTCAGCAATAATATTCTAAATAGATATCATGGAAAAACCTCAAACTAACCTTCGGGCTCATTTTTAATAAAATTTGAAACCAAATTTTTAAAAAACAATCAATCCGAGGTGTACATTTTGACTCTCCAAGGTATATATGCTCCAAATTTGGTAGCTGTAAGTCAAATGCTTCGACTTGTAGCTTGAAACACACACACACAGATATACAAGCACACGTATACATTCATTTCTTAATTAGATATTTTTAATTATTAGATTTAATTAGAATTTTATAATTATTAGATTTAATTAGAATTTTTTAATTATTAGATTTAATTATAATTATTTAATGATTAGATTTAATTAGAATTACTTAATGATTAGATTTATTATTTAATTAGCCGATGAAATATTTGATATTTTCAAAAGTTATCACAAACAAAACTCAATGGATAATTTTAAATTAGTAAAATTCTAATTAAAACTTTAAAAAAATCACTCCAAAGTGTACATTCCGACTCCAAATTTGGTAGCTGTAAGTCAAACTTTCTAGCTTATGAGCGCGCGCACACACACATATACTTTAATTTTTCCTTACTACCAATATTTATAACTTAATATTTTAATAGAATATTTAATTTTATAGGTTTAAACAACTATCCAAGTCGCTTAATATACATTTTATTTAGAGTACACTACTTTTATAGCAATAAAATATCGGAAATTTACTAGAAAATAAATATTTACTTAGATACACATATTTGTCTAACGTAGGAAGGTTTTCTCTACTACTTTGGAATAATTGAAAATAATCTTACGTTTTCACTTCGCAGAACTCCTTCAACCAGAATTCGTGATCACTCAAACATCATATAAATAAGCAAATATTAAACATATCTAAAACAAATTACAGAAACACAGGAATTGCGTTAACAAAGAACGGCTATGCAACATAACATGAATTTTCTGCTCTTGTTCATAAACATAGCCTTATCTCTGTCGAAAAATCTATAAATAAATAAGGCGAACATATTTTCACACCGGTATACATTGAAGCTTTTAGCGCTCACATAATCGTTGATAAGACGGGCGCCGCAGTACAGTGGCCATCTGGCTTTTATCGTCATAATTCGACTTGTTGAGGCTTTTAATTATACACAGTATTACAACTGCTTGTCGGGGTGCGCTTTGTTTTCTGTAGCCCAATATTTAAATTTATTCTTATGGAATATAAATCTGTTTTCTTCGGGGAGTTGTTAAACTAATTTGATGACAGAAACCTACCAAATACTGTCTAGAACTCGTCTGTAGACATAATGTTATATCCCTTCTTAAAAACACAGCTGCCGAAAGCGATGCACTCTTATGTTATAATTGGGTATAGTTATACAATCTTGAAAGGTTAAAGCATATCCATTTTGAGGTGCAGCTATTTTCGTAACTAATTACTTAAAAAATTTATTATGTTGTAGTTTTCGGTAATTGGTTATCGTATTACAAGTAAGTTATATAACCGACTGGAAGTGGTTCCTTTTTCTAAAATAGCATGTACTTTAAATATGGGTTTCCTCATTTAATTCAAAACTTTCAAAATGGCGGTTAATTTCAGAATACATTGCAAATTACATTTCAATTTCGTGAATTGAATCTAAGTAAACAAGCTTGACATTTCTGATTCGTTGGGACATAATTCTCCTTTTCGTTTACTAGTTCTAATCTTTCGAGGTTAAAAATAGTTTTGGATTGAAAAAATGTCCTACACTTAAATATCCTATATTGTTCATACTTGTGTATATGTGTAAAGAGTCTAGATTTATCAATATTCAATAATATTTACTTTATAATTATGAATATTTACTTTATAAAGACATCTTTTTTCATTTACTATATATAAATTGGGCATCTTTGATTATGCTGATGAAATAGAATTATTACAAAATTCTTTTTTTTTTAATGCTGTCGATTTAACCTGCAGTAAAAACGGAAATGATGTAGTAAGAAAATGTTTCATGATTTATTTTAAACTCTTCCTAAATTTCAATGAAAAAAATTATAATTAATCAATTCATCCGTGTTTAAATTTTTAAAATTAATGTTTGATTTGATTTGACAAAATCTATCTTTATTAATCCCCAGTTAGAGTCTCTGATTGATGTTTAGAAAATTTCATAATTTTGGTTTAATTGTCAAAATTATTAGATTTGTCATTATCATTTATCATGATTCAATTAAATCATTATTAAATTAATCATGATATTTAAAGAAATGACTGCATATTTCATTCATTATTACTGCATATTTCATTCATCATTCATTTCATTCCTATTTCATTCATCATTCATTTCATTCATTATTATTTTTAAAAGCTAGACAAAATTTGAAAGTAATGTATGGAAAATATTTTAAGTTAAATGAAATTTCCAATCCAATCTAATCAAAGAAAAAAAATTATTTGTTCATCTATATATATAAAAAAAAAAGAAAAACAATGGTGGCAGTTTATTAGCTCATAAATCTCTTCTGCTTTAACTTCACTCTTTATTTTTTTCAAATTTTCGTAGCAATGATACGTTAATAAAAATTAACGAATTGAAAAAAATTAATTTCAAATGCCAATTTTAAACTTAAGATTTTAATTAAACGCTATCATATTTAATCATCTAAACTTTATTTACGAAATGTCTCGTCTTCAAATCGAAAATGAAAAAAGGAAATCCATTTAAATTATCAGATATTAAATCAGGCAAAATTAATACTAAGATTTAAAAAATATAAGTGTTGTAATTATATATCATTTTTGCACCAGGTATAATATAAAAATGGCTGTATAAATCGGATTAGCAGGAAAAGGCCACTTTCCTGCCATTGCCCAGCTTAACATTAAGTATTGAATTTATTTTTAAAAAAATTTAATGTTCTAAATTCTCTTTATAATTTAATTTTTTAAGTTCTCTTAATAATGGAATTTTATTATTTCTCTATCTTTCTTATATGCTAAGAATTAAAATTATGTATATTTTCTTTCTTTAAAAAAACAATATATTTATTTTTCAAATTATTAGCGAATAGATAGAATAAAATTAATTTTGATTCCATACCAGTAGTCCTGCCTGGTTAAGAATTTGAGAAAAATGATTTCAAATTTCCGTAATATTCATAACAATGATGTATAAAATAGTGACTTAAATATAGAAAAATATTTAAATAAAATGTTTCTTTTATTTAACACATTTATAAAGTGTGCTTTTCAAAACTTATTTTATATGTATCAGTAAAAAAAAATTAATTAATTTTAAGAAAATATCTAACGAATAATTCTTCTTCGAAACTTTTATACATTGAATAGAATAAGAGCAATGGTCGTTCAACATCGTTATTCCTTTTAATGCTATAAATATCCATCATGTTTGAACATGTTTTATCATTAATTTAAATGATAAAGTGACCATCTATCATACATCACCAAGGAGAGTCCCGGATTTTGGCACTTGGTTCAGGATCGATTTTTCTCATTTAACCCAATTAACTAAAATATTATCTACAAATCGAATTTTAAAGAATCCGGTCGTTTAGCTAAATTGAACGTCTTAATAAAATAACTAATTAAGAAAATAAATTTTTATTTAAGTTCATAATTTTTAGTTTTTTGTGTACGAAGGAAGTAATGAGGTCGTTGTAAATTTTGGCGAATTTCCGTTTCAGATTTCCCTGAATTCAAAATTCACATTTTTGGAATTATATCTGGCGTTTGTCAATATGATAATTGAAACACTTTCAGCTGGTTGTATTAAATTTAGTATATAATCTTTGCATCAAACATGTAGATTTTTTTTATCAAATTTTGAA
This sequence comes from Argiope aurantia, assembly GCA_026543865.1. Classification (NCBI taxonomy): domain Eukaryota; kingdom Metazoa; phylum Arthropoda; class Arachnida; order Araneae; family Araneidae; genus Argiope; species Argiope aurantia. Next base: position 376,239 of record JAPMOR010089779.1, read on the forward strand.
TTTTCCGATTTCTTTCAAATCCATTCCAAGAAACTCTGTTCGGCTGAACGAGGGCAAATGAATACGATGGATATAAAATGTAAATATCTAGATATGTGAAATTTGGTAAACAGGTTTAGCATATAAAAATGTAAATCCCTATAAATGTAAATTTGCATCAATTTTGAACTAAATCTGATAAAAAGCTGATTGTTTATTGCAGGGTTCTTTCGCATGCATGCAAACGCGATAACTCAAAAACGCAATGGCTAAATAAATGAAATTTGGCGATATTGGACAGCAATTTTAATACTGTATCAAATTTTTGTTTGAATCAGTTAAAAAAAAAGTGTTCGAAATACATATGAATGCGATTTTTAGGAATGGAGTGGAATAACATTTTTATTAGTGTGCGTGAAAATTCCGGGGAAGATTTCTGCCCTATCCTCACCCAAGTTTTTTTTTCCTTCTTTTTACCTTCTTCTATACGTAGTGTAGACAAACCACAGTAATCGTCAAAAATCCGAAATTCCAGATTTTGGCGAATCTCCACGTTTGAGACCACCCTGAGTTCAAAAAACACATTTTTGGAAAATGTCCGTCTGTCTGCGACAAAGATAACTCAAAAACGCTTTGAGCTAGATTGTTTGTAATTTGGTGTACTGTCTTTGCACCAAATTTTCAGATATCTATTTTATTTTGAGTATAATCTGTCCAGAGGAAGTCTGTCTGTCCGGGTGTTTAAATATACGATAACACTATAATTACAAAACGAATAAAGCTAGATAGGAAAAATTCAGTAGGCAAATTTAACATCTACGGTGTAGACTCCTGACATTTTGAGTTAAATCCAACAACGGTTTGACTGTCTGTTGGACTGTACTTTCAGAAGCATATAAACGCGATAATTCAAAATATTCTTAAATATTTTAAATTTGGCATGATATTTTGTAACGACAAATTCGTTTTTGTGTCAAGTTTTTGCTCTAATCAGTTCAATGTCTAAAACGCAAATTCGATTTTAGAATAATGTTAACCGCATACCAGGGACTAATCGCCACATTACACGTTCAGGATGACAAGATAGATTCACTAAAAATGCGAAATTCCTGCCAAAATTTAACATCTCGTAACTGTTGTATGCCAATGCATATAATGCTTTCTCTGACAAGACACGTTTATTAGAGAGTATGTGAGAAAGTTTGAGGGAGACCATTGCTACTGATTCTAAAATGAATTATAAAGCTAATTTGATGGCGGAAAATGACTGAATGTCCAAGACCGATTCAGATTAAACAAGGTACATCAGTTCATTATCAAACTTGCAACGATAAATCTGTTCCAAGATATAATTAAATATACTAAACTAAATTAGATGGATTTCATTTCTCGTAAATTAAAGGGATTATTATTGAGAGTATCTGGAGTGATTGCAGTCATCTATCCGGAAACAGAATGAAGCGTTGTTTAATTCGCTTTGAAAACAGAGTTAGTATTGATTTTAGAGTCGGAGAATTAGTTAATTACCAATATGTTTTAATTTCATTCAAAACTCTAACATTAATTTAATTCAAAATTATTAGTTATCTTTATTTCAATCCAAGATTGTTAATTTCTTTTTTCTTGCAGTCCCTAGACAATAAATATGAGGCTCCACTTTTAATATAAGGTTAATTAATTTCACAGCTCAATACATTTTTAACTCAAGCAATCAAGATGTTTATAGTATTTATTTACTTCAATAACTTTGAAAACATTTTTATTTTTTCAATGTGCAAATCATGCAGGGTGTGTGTGATTCAAGTAACAAAGTTTTAGAAAAAATATGAATATTTGTTAATATTTTTCTCATTTATAAATAAAAGTATTTAATTATCTTTGCTATGGCGGGGGTAGGGCCTAATTCTGGCGGTTTGCCAGCAGGCAATAAATTCTTCGATAGTGAACAATTCGAGAATAATGGACTTAATTCATATTAAATATAAAAAATAAATGTATTACTATTCACATTCATAATAAAGGAGAGTAAAAGTACGTTTACTCTGTATCAGTTGGACTGGCATGGTGAAGTATTTTTTTAACGGGATATAGGGAGCGACGCTATACATTGAAAAAGGAAGTGGCAGGTGGTAGAAACAATCTTGGTCGATCATAAGGAAAAGCAAACCTCAAACAAATATAACATACAAAATTATTTTACAAGATCTGATAAGTGGAATATAATGCAACCAGCTAATACTTTGCAGTCCAAAAAGTAACGAGTTGCATAATTATATATGTGTGTGAGTGTGAAGACATTATAGAGGTAGTTCTAGATTTGCTCTAGTTCCTAAAAACAATGTGAGAATTTTGGTGATTATAATTATCTTGAATTAGTTCTGCTATTATCTTGTGTTTATCATATTTCTTTGAATAATTTTCTAATCAGTGTTGTTTTCTATCGTGATGGGTATTGTTAACTATCTTTTCCCATTGCAACTTAAAAGTGCTTCAGTTGAAGGTAAAAAATTTCCGTGATTCCAGATTAGAAGAAAAAGTCTTATGTCCTTCAAGTTCTCTTGATCTTATACCTTTTGGACTTTTGGACTTTTTTAAAGAGCTATATATGAAAACCTGAACCTAATTTTTGAATCAAGACTCTGAAAACAGAAAAATCAAATTAAAAAGGCAATTGGTGCCATAGATTTTGAAATGCTTCAGAAAAGAGGGTTGGATATCTCTTGCCGATTAATGTACTGCGTACGGATAATATATTGTCATATACATAGTTGTATAGCTTTATTCATTAACATTATAAAAAAACTTGGATAATTTCTTTATTGAACGCAGAAAAATTGTATATTTAAGAACAGAGCATATAGTACCAAATAAATGAAAAATAAATCATAATCTATATTCGATTTTTTTTAATAATTTTTATTCAACGATTATTTTAATTCTGTATTTATAAATAATACATTGAAAAAGAAATTTTAAAGTTAGAAGAATTTTAATATTCATGAAAATGTCGCACAATAAAATATAAAATGATAAAAGGTGTTTAAAAAAAACAGAACTAGAACTGTTATTTAAATAGTAGAAAGATTTTTTTATCAACGTTATATCTCCAAATCTCAACCCTCTTTTTCAAGTAATTCTTTCTTCTTAAAAATGCTTTTATTGTTAAAATCAATTTTAACGTAGTTTTAATTCAAGAGCGAGAAAAAAATTATCCTATAAAGATAACAGTTGATTTTCCAAATTCACCATTTAAAATGAAATATCGCAGTAGAATATATCTTTGTCAAAAAGAAATTTCAAATGAAAACTCTGCATTTTTCAACGCTTTATTTTGTCTATTTTTTTCATAGCTATTAAAATAAAATATATGATGAAAGAAAGAAAATATCTATCTTTTTAGAAATTAAATCCATAGTTTTAATCTTCATTTTTCTTCTTCTTTCAGTGTAACATTAAGCAAATCGTTTAAAAGAAAAGAATCATAAATCCTATTAACTCTTTCTAATCGAAAATGGTTATTTTTTTAAGACTCAAGATCTTAAAATTGATATGTTTTTTTAAAATTTAAAATGGGTTTCTGAATTATAGAAAAGATTCATTATAATCGATGGCTTTATTCTTTTGCTTATTTAAGCTATTTAATTGAACTTTTTTTTTAATAATTGATATATTTTTTTCAAAATATAGTTTTTTAGCTAAATACTTTTTTTGTCATTTCGAATAATGGTTTATTTTTTCCTTTATAATTTGCATCATTCTGTGGATAAGATTATTTTTGAAAAAATTGACATAATTATTTTTACATTGAACATTATTATTTTCATACAAACAGAAGACATTTATAAGCTGTTCACTTTAGTTATGATTCATTAGCTAACTTAGTAATATGCTTTCAATCATAAATGGAGTCAGTTAGAAATGACGTAAAGAATTTCATTTTGATTCAGTCAATAAACGTATTTCGAAGAAGTTACAAAATCAAAATTTTTATACATCACTCAGTTCTATTTGTCATATTTAATAAAATAATCATGGCACACATATGAGATAAGAAACATTTCATTCTTTTACAACTATAACTTATGAGGTTTTAGTGTCTCTGTTTTAGATCACTATCTATCTACTGTTGCACCATTTTTTATCTCCTTTCAATGGCCACTTCGATATGAATCTGCCATTCAATCAACCACACTTTTAGAGGCCACTGTTGATTGACTAAAATAATAATAAAAATATCTTAACTCTATAATTTACTTAATAAAATCTTATATTTTTTGGTTTCTGAAACGAAGAACCATTTAGGTTTGAAATTTCAGAAAATCAAAACTATTTTACTAAATTCAACTAATGAGACGGAAAACACTGTTTAAAATATTCTATTTCTTTAGAATTTTTAATATAAATCTTATTTTTTCTTTATTATATTTAAGTAAAAAAAATCACATTATAATTAATGCAATGCAATGAAATGAAATGAGATTCGTTGCATCATTTATGGGAAAGGTTTTCACTGATAACCATTCATAGACGAATTTGAGGCAGCCATTGATTGACTAAAATAATGAATTCAAAGTTTTATAACTTAATTTTAAACGCAGTATAGTGACAGTGACGACAGGTGGAACTTTTTTTTATGTTTATAATGTTAGGGAGTAAGAAGAATATACTAAACATGACTATTAAAAGGGAGAGGAGTATTAAAATATAGAATGTCTTTTTCCAACAGCATGTTTATTGAGGGGTGGTCTGCTGTACACAAGAAGTGTGTTTATGGAATGGCATGACGCAGAATATGATTCTTTGTCATCTCAGTCTTTTTTCTATTTTTAAATATATATAAATCTGCTAAGGTATAGGAGTTATGTGTTACCCTTTAGTTAGAACAAATGCATAAAATAAATAATAAATTAACCAGTGGGCGCGGTCTGCTCCGAAACTTTCTCGCATAATGTCCTGTGAAACTTTTTATCTTCTCCTTTGCACCTGCATAAAATTATGCACCTTGGGTAAGGCCACGAAAAATAGTTGCAAAATGTACCTTGTCGCCATAAATCTAGTATTTTTATTGAATTTGTCACGCGAATATATATTTTATACGCCTTTTTTTCTTCCTATCAATTGAAACGAAAAATTTACCAAAAAATACAGTTGCAGTCATTACATACCATACTGAATTTCATTGATTTAAATAATTGCATTGTGAGTAATTACATTTATTTGTATGCGAAAGTACAGACCTGCAGACGGTTGTCCTTTGAAATGTTTTGTTTTAAATTTTTAATTTAATTTTAGATGTTAAAGATATGTACTAAATTTTTACCTCTTCATATTCTGTAGTTAACGAATTCATTTGTACTTAAAAAGATAAAAATTCTTATTTTAATCGGATTTCGCTCAAATTTTGAAAGAATTCTACAGATTTGGTATAAAGCCCATATATCAAATTTCATCCGTCGATCCAAAAAGTTCTTTTTAATTATTATGATTACCGACAGATAAATAATTCCAAAAATAAGATTTACGGATTCAGGGAGATTTAAAATGGGCAGATACGTCAAAATCTGGAATTCGGAATTTTTTGATGACTAAAAAGCTTCAAATATAATTCGTATTCAAGAAACTAAAAATAAATATTACAAAATTAAGAAAGTAGGAGAAGCTATTATAAAATAAAAGCAATAATATTGTAGCAAAGAAATAATAATAAAGTGTGTTTCGCAGCTCAATTCAAATTGAAAGACTTCAATCGTTTCTGAAGTTAGACAAAAGAATTGGTTACTCTTTAGAATTCAAAAACTATTTACAAATTATCTCAAACGAAGCGTATTTGACGCCCCTCTTTAGCATATCGGATATCTTATAAACTAAAAAGAACTGTTTAAACTGTTTAGGAAAAGTTTCGAAAGCCTTATTGATATCCGAATAGGTTATAGGCTTAAATTCGCAAGAATAATAGCGACGTCAATTACACTGCTATTCATTGACTTAGAATTAACAGAAGAATATCTTCTATCCATTTTCATTTCGAAATGGCATTCAAATTGTTTTACAATGATTTTTGTTCGAGTTTCAGTTGAATGAATAGTTCTTTATTGAAACAACTATTCATTAAGCATTTGTTTAAATCATCTGTGCTGGCATTTTACGACACTGGCATTACGAATCACGATTTTTGTCATTTCTGACTATTATTGGAATAAGTCTTGGGTCTGTTTCGAATATCTAATGCATATGTATTCAGGAATTCAGAGTATGATTGTGACATTCTGATGTAACAAATTATGCAATATTTGTCAGTTAAATTATATGTAATAATATTTTTAAATCTAATTTAAATTTAATTTCTTAATTTTTAGCTCAATTTAGCTCATATTAACTTCATTCTAAAATATTCTCTTATTTCCTTATCTCATTCCACTTTTTCTATCTAATTAATTCAACAGAAGCTTTGTAAAATTGCTGAAACGGCTAAAGACGGACATATTCCCACACTCAGAGTGAAGGAATAAAATATTGCTGCTATAAACAAATTCCACTAAACGATCCCTGTGTGTTCCCTGTCCCTTACTTGTGACTGAAATGTGTTAGAAATCCCTATTAAAATATCACAGTATGCAGGGTGTCTCAAAAACTTGAGCACGGCTTTTATTTCTTAAATATGGATCATAGACATATACTGTAAATTACAAAGTTGTGTGAAAAAAGGTGTAAAATATTATGAAATCGATTAAAGTTTTCAGGTGATTAAACTTTAAAAAAATACCAAATTTAAATTTTTATACGGGCCCCGTGCAAAAAACATTACCAATGAGTAAAATTTGCCCCTAATATCTATAATCAATATTTCAGGAATAAAAGCCGCTGGCAAGGTTTTTGAGACACCCTGTATATTCACAGGGATAAAATTTTCATGAGCTTTCCCTCATTTCGCTCTGTATCGTTGTGTGTGTGCTCGTCGCTTCTGCTAGTACATAATGCGTGATTCTCCGGGATGAAATAAAACGACATCAAAAAATGAAGTCTCTTCACTGTCTTCGAAACTGCCTTCTGCTTCAAAAATTATGTTAACATTTTATATATATAATATGTGTATGTTATATATACATACACAGAATGATTATTTAAAAACTATCCCGATATATGAGACAGTAACTATCATACCATTCACAGGAATGGAGTTGAATTTTGGTTCAAGGTATTGTAGCGGATTGTTATGAGCGAGGATAGAACCTGGAACCTTGCGGTTCGCAGCCGAGTAACAAGATCACAAGACAAAAGCATTTGCCCGTGTTTCGTATCTGTTATCTGGCTTATAAACTTTTCACCACAATATTTTGTGGTATGTGCTAAAGAATCGTATGAAAAACTACATTTAAGCTCTAACGGTTACGGTTACAGGGATAAAACTTTAAAATTTTCAAGTGGCAACACCTATTTTTTATTAGAATGTCTTCTCCGTAACATTAGCGTTGGAACAGTATCCATAGCACGATTTTCGTGCTACAGAAACCGTTGTTGCCATTTGAAAATTTTGTGTATAATATAATATATCAATGGTTCTCAGTCATATATATCGCATCAATGGTCATCGGTTTTCCACAAGCCTGCATTTTCGAGGAATTCTCAAAAACACAGCTAGATATTCTATATGGTTAAAAACATCATGCCAGGTTCCCCCAGCCTCACTAATTGATCCGATATCATAATTTGTTTTAAAATGCGTTCAGATGTGTCATCAATGATTCTCTCCCCACTCCGCATACTATTTTCAAGAAATATTCCAAAATAAAACTATAACATATTCCCCAGACATGTGAATGTGATTTTTTTGATTTTTTTTTTTCGTTTTGATATTTGTAACTACCTTAAGTTCGAAATAAATAAACCTGTTATTTTTTTTCTTTTTTTAAATATATTTTGCTATTATCCCGACTGTCTGTAAGGATAGTAATTTTTTTTAAAAAGAGCAAAGATTTAAAAAAGAGAAATGCAATAAAATTTCTTTACACCAAAATCGTACCTTTTTATAAAAAGTTTTGAATGTAATCTATTTATAGTAAAGTCTATCTGACGGATTGTTAGAATGAGAAAGTTACAAAATGCAAGATAGATGTGTAATTTAAAAACATTTATCGCAAAAAAATGGATCGTCTTATTCAGAATAAGGTGATTTTTGTACTTTTAAAAGAGCAACAAGGAAGATCAAAATTTGTAATAAAATCTTCTCTGCAAAGTTGTTAACTTTTTATTTAAGTTTGAACTTAATTACCATATGATACTGTATACTTTTACAAAGTAGACACCACTTTTGCTGATTTGGCAAAATATATTTTCTGGATTAATAGCAGTACCTGGGAAACAGAGATTCGCTTGGAAGTGTGTGTGTGTGTGTGTGTGTGTGTGTGTGTGTGTGTGTGTGTGTGTGTGTG